>ML099747.1:12285-48225 GCA_003697995.1 Taxidea taxus jeffersonii
GTATTTTAAGTTCACACATGCTTCTGATCTGAGAAGAAGGAGTCAAAGAAGGAAAAAATTGAGGACTCTGGAAAGCAAGGGGTTAAATATAGGAAGAAATGAAGTGTGTAAGAGAAAGGAGGTGGGGCATCCAGATCCAAGATGAAGGAATTATTCCTGGATGGGGACATCTTTGCTTAAAGATCTAAAAATGGGGAGAACTGTGGGGAAGCAGATCTGTGAATTTGGAGACAGGAAGCTCAAGAAATCCTCACCTAACATAAAGCAGGAGGTGTGAGCCGCCGCTGAGAGGGGGGAGATGAGGAGCGAGGTGATGGGCAGAATGGCCATTCTGTAGGAAGGCGGCTGCAGCCAGAGTCCTGTGTGCAGTGGAGTATAAAGACCACACACTGGTCTTCGAATGGAGAATATAACCCTCCCGTCTCCTTGACCAGCCCTCAGCAGCAGGTGAGCAAGAAGGGGAAAGCAGACAGCTCTACTGACTCACAGTTGGGCACTGGCAGAAAGTCAAGGGAGAGAAGGATCAGACAGGACCCAGTGACCCTGAAAAGACACTTACGAGAAGAGAAGCGTGTTGCAATATGTGTTGTAATGGGAATTGGCGAGACTTTTTTATTACCAGGAGTCTAACTCAGTTTACTTTTGAACAATGTTGAGATAGCACTCCTTGAAGCTTTGTTTAAAGGTTTCCTAATCTTGTACCCCCACCTCTCTTTCAACACACAGTAGATAAATACTAAATAAACAAATTACCATTTTGCCTCAGTAGACAGAGGAAAGCAAAGCTCCAGGGTCATCGAAAATGCATCAAGGAAAATGTGAAGTGTGTACACACAGGGAGCTCTCAGGGCCCACGCTGTGCCACGAGTGACTAGAGTCTGGGGAACTCAGGACCACTGGTGCTATTCTCCTCCAGAGTTAGTAAGCATGGCCTGTACAGCTCAGTCTCCTTAGAGCTGTCTTCTTCCACATTCTTCTCCTTGCAGCAGTATTTCCCCCCACCCTTGCCTTTAAAATAGGGCCCAGGACCTTGAGGGGCTTAATGCCTCCAAAATTATAGCAGCTCATGGCCCTCCCTTCGTTGAGTGGCCAGTCTACACCCATCTCTTCTGCATCTTCCAAAAACCCCCTTGCTCCCAATGCAAAACAAAAAACATTCAACCTAGTATGAGAGCTCTTCAGAGAGTGAGAGATATGGTCAAGGAAATGATATTCCTTTCGGGGGGGTGGGGTGTCAACTATAGGAAAGGGCATCCAGGCCCCAGGGTGCTGGCTCTGGGCCTCTTCCCAGCTTCCAGATGGATGCCAAGCTGACATCAGAGGCCTGGGCCTAGAACAGACAGGAAGCCAGGATGAAAACGAAGATGCCACTGTTTAACCATCTTCCCACAGTCTTGTGCCTCTTCACCAGAGTCTTAACCATTTGGTCCAAACTATTGCCTTAGAAAATGTATCGAGGTAACCTGGGTGGCTCAGGTGGTTAAGCGTCTGCCTTCAGCTCAGGTCATGATCCCAGGGTCCTGGGATGGAGCCTGCATCAATCTCCTTGCTCAGCGGGGAGCCTGCTTCTCCCTCTCCTGCCTGCCACTCCCCCTGCTTGTGTGCTCTCTCTCTCTCTCTGTGCCAAATAAATAAAATAACAAAAAGAAAATGTGTCAAAAATATGCCACTTTCAAAAAATCATGCAACTGACACTGCAAAAAATAACATGGAGGACCCTCAAAGTATTAAACTTAGAAGCACCACATGACCCAGCAATTCCAATTCTGTGCTCTACCCATAAGAACTGAAGCAGCAGGGGGTGGGGGAGGGAGAGGGAGGGGGTGGGAGGGCTGGGTGGCTCAGTGTGTCAAAGCCTCTGCCTTAGGCTCAGGTCATGATCCCAGGGTCCCGGGACTGAGCCCCACATCGGGCTCTCTGCTCAGCAGGGAGCCTGCTTCCCCCTCTCTCTCTCTGCCTGCCTCTCTGCCTACTTGTGACCTCTGTCCGTCAAATAAATAAATAAAATCTTAATAAAAAAAAAAAAAGAATTGAAGCAGGGATTCAAGTAGATATTTGTACCCCATGTTCACAGCAGCACTATTCACAATAGCCAAAAGGTGGAAACAGCCCAAACATCCATCAGCAGATGAATGGGTAAATAAAATGAGGTGGGTGTGTACAATGCAATATTATTCAGGAAGGAAATCTAGGGGTGCCTGGGTGACTCAGTCAATTAAACATCTGCCTTTGGCTCAGGTCCTAGAATCGAGCCCCACATCGGGCTCCCAGCTCAGCCGGGAGTCTGCTTCTCCTTCTGCCCCTCCCCTGACTTGTGCCCTCTTTCTCTCTCTCAAACAAACAAATAAAATATTTTTTTAAAAAGGAAGGAAATCTAATATATGCTACAACATGGATGAACCTTAAAGACATTATGCTAGATGAAATAAGCCAGGCACAAAAGGACAAATACTATATAATACAGAAGTGGGATAAGCATTACAAATAGAATGCAATGCACGTCAAATGCACACAAACAGAAAGTAGACTGGTGATTGCCAGGGGCTGAGGGGAGGTGGGAATGGGGAGTTATTGTTTAATGGGAACAGAGTTTCAGTTTGGGAAGATGAAAAGAGTTCTGGAGATAAACGCTGGTGGTGGGAGCACATCAGTTAATACCACTGATCTGCACACATAAAAAATGGTTAAGATGGTAAATTCTGTGTCATGGATATTTTACCACAATTGAAAGTAATAAAAAATTGAAAATAAAAGAAACCTTGTCCTGACCCCACATCTTCCTCCAGTTTCTGCCCCATTCACCAAACCATTTCTTCTCCCAGCACTCAATCACATTTGCCTTATATCCCATCACTTGACCAAAACCACTTTGACAAGGTCAATGGTGGTCACTTTTCCCTCCTCATCTTACCAGACTTAGCAGTATTTGATACAGTTAAAATCCCCTCCCCTCCAATGCTTTCTTGCAGGCCCTCTGGGTTTCTCCCTACCCCACCAGATCCTACCTCTCACAGTTATATATGCCCTCCAACAGAGCTGCACATTGGCAGAGGTAAGCCCAGTGTCAGTCCTTGGTCTCTGTCTATACTCCCTGTTGGGGATTTCCTCCCTGTCACAGTTTAACTGCCAACAACTTTTCACCTCAACTCTATTCTTGCATTTCCAAATATTCTACCAGACAGCTCCTCTCAAATATTGAAACTTAAACTAGAAAAGCAAAAAGCAAACTCGTAATTTCCACACATATTCCCAAAAAAACCAGCTCCCCTTGGATCTTCTTTTCCTCAGTAAATGTCGACTTCTTTCAACTTCTTAGTCCCAAATTTCATTTATCTGTCTCTCCTCAATTCCTTATTGACTTGTCCACAAATTAGGTTGGACCTGCTTTTAGAGTAAATCTAGAATGCAGCCACTTCTCATCATCTCCACCACTATTGGGCCAGTCCAAACCACCACCAACCACCACTATCTCTGCCCACATCATTACATGACACTCCTCCCTCCTCCCCCTGCTTCTGCCCTTGTACCCCCAAGCCTCCAATCTGGTCACAACAGGACAGCCAGAATAATCTTTTTAGAGCTTAAGTGAAATCATGTCACTCCTTTGTTGAAAATCCCTCAATGCCATTCCTTCTCAAAGTCCTTAAAATGGCCCAAATAATTACCATGGCCTGAAGTCCCTCACCGTCAGCATCGCCAAGGACTCCTATGTCAGGCTTATGCTGGCTCCTCCCACATTGGTCTGGGGCTCTTGTCTTCACAGGTGGTCTCCTTGGCTTGGAGTGTGCTTCCCCCAGGTCTCCTTCTGGCTTGCTCCCTTACTCCTTCAGATCTAGGCTTCTCCTGACCATTTTATTTAAAATTGTCAGCAGCCTCTCTCCTCCTTTTCCTCCTCCCTGTTCTCTGGATTTCCAGAGCACTGATTAGTTTCTCTTGTTTGATACAGTTTAATTTATTTGCTTATTTTCTTCCTTCCATCCCATTCCATCCATCAGTGAACATAAGCTCCAAGCAAGCTAGGATTTTTTTTTTTCTCTGCTTTATTCACTTCTTGATACCCACTGTTAAGAGAAGGAGGAGGGCCTCAATAGACATTTGTCAATAAACTCATGACAAATCAGGTCTCTCTTCACTTTCTTTCCTTCCTATAATTTCCATCA
This sequence comes from Taxidea taxus jeffersonii, assembly GCA_003697995.1. Classification (NCBI taxonomy): domain Eukaryota; kingdom Metazoa; phylum Chordata; class Mammalia; order Carnivora; family Mustelidae; genus Taxidea; species Taxidea taxus. Next base: position 16,446 of record ML099747.1, read on the forward strand.
CTTTTTGTTTGTGATCTGATCTTGTGAGGATCCTTCTTCTCTTTCTCTGACTTAGATTATTTACAGTCCGTTTGTCATTCATTACCTCTAGTGGGTTCTGATTTAATCTGGGCCATTGTGGACTTTTCTTTATTTCCCAGAACACTTTCTTATTCTCCTACTGATTCTTTTTCATAATTGCCGATGCTTGTATTTAATCAAAACAATAGCTCTTAAACGCTTTCTGAGACCAGAATTATGGAAAACGCTTCTGTTTTCTGTGTTAACTCTTTCAGTCGGGGTCTTGGATTGCCTGGCTAGACATCTCCTTATGCAATGTCCACAGAGCCACCCAGTGGTTCCTTGCCACCCATCTACACGGGAACAGAGGCCTTGGCTGATCCAGCTGGAGTCAGAAACCAGATATCAGGCTCCGAGTCCTTGCTCCTGCTGCAGCTTCCCACTCGGGCCTCACTGCCTACCTTCCTGACATGGGGTGAAACAGATGGTCTTTTAACCCCCTTTCCAGATTCCACAGTTGGTGAGTCCATGAATAACATACTTCATAACATTTGACAGTCATTGGATCATTTTCTTATCACCAAGGTAATCATCAAGGTGATTCCATTTCCTTGTCCTTACAAGGTGCCTTGCTATGTGTGGTACGGAAATCATCGTTTAAAAAAAAAAAAATAGAAATGAGGCTAATTGAGCATTGCTGCATTCAAAGTTTTAGGTTTGTCGAGGGATATAATCCCTGTTCCTGTGAAGCTTAACTGTGCATTGGAGAGTGTTCCAGTTTTCCACAGCTGTGAACCAAACAAACCGAAACTTAGTGGGTAAAAACAACAAGAACTTTATTCTATCTCCCAATTTCTTGGCTCAGGAAATTTGGCAGTTTGGCTGGGTGATTTTGCTGTTCCACGTGGCATTGCAGAGGTCAGCGGGTGGTAGTCTACTGGCAGGTGGACTCTTCTGGAGGGTTCAAGCTGGTTTCACGCACACGTCTGGTAACCTGGAGGAGCTGGGGGGATGGCTCAGTGGGCACTGTCAGCCACAGCTCCCACACACGCCCCCCACAGCACGGTGATCTCAGAGTAAGTAGGCTTCTCCAGTGGTGCCTCAGGATTCCAAGACCAGGTGTTTCGGTAAGTGAGGCAGAAACCGCATGAACTTTTATGACCTGGTCTGAGTCAACAATAACATCACTTGGGTCATATATTATTCATAGCGGCCCACTCTAATCCAAGATACCACCTCTCAATGGGAAGAGTGTCAACGAATTTGCAGCTGTGTTTTAAAATCTCTTCAGGAAGCAAGAATACTCCAAAAGGAGACTCTTTAAATGAAAACTCTTAAAAAGGAACTTTTTAAAAAGCGACTTGACCTGTACACGAATGTATACAGCAGCTCTATTCGGTCACCAGCAGTGCTGATCATCCAAGCATCCTTCAGTGGTTGAGTGGATAAAGAGACTGTGGTATACCCACAGGATGGACTACTACTCGGCCATAAACAACATGCAGTATGGATACATGCAGTAACCCGGGCGAAACTCAACGTATCACACTGGGAAAGAAGCCAATCTCAGGGTTTACATAATCTGTCATTGCATTCATGTAACATTTTCAGAATGACCAGATGATAATTACAGAGAACAGTTTAGTAGGTGCCAGGGGCTGATGGGATGACAATAAAGGAATGGCACTAGGGAGTTTTTGGAGTGTGGAACGGTTATGTATCCTGATGGTGGTGAGTGTACACTTGTATTAAAACTCATGAAACTGTGGGGTGCCTGGGTGCCTCAGTCCGTTAAGTGTCTGCCTTCAGCTCAGGTCATGATCCAGGGACCTGGGATCGAGCCTCACATTGGGTTCCCTGATCAGCGGGAAGCCTGCTTCTCCCTCTCTCTCTTCTGCCTGCTGCTCCCCCTATTTGTGCTCGCTCTCTCTCTCTCTCTGTGTCAAATAAATAAAAACACCTGGGGGAAAAAACTCATAAAACCGTACACTCCCCCCAAAAGTGTCACTCTTACTGGTATGCTAATGTTAAAAATAAAATAAAACAACTTTGAATCAAGTGACAATACTTATTCTGGGCTGAAGGCTCTGGGCACTGAAGCAATTCTGAAAAAGAGACTTATGGGCTGTATAGGGGATGTGTTTGCTGGGGAAGGGAGGAGGGAAACATGTCCTGTGCTCTTTGCCCCCCTCACTGAGGGCTTACTCAGTTTGTTCTGACCTGACTCAGGAGCAGAGCTGCAGTGAGGCCTGCCTTGTAGGAGAGAACAGAGCCCTAGAGGAAAGAGGCACAAAAAGATTTGGGAACCTGCAGGAGTCACACTAAGTGGACAGCTCTGATTGCCGGGAACCCCCTTGCTTCAGCCGAACTCCTCATGGCCATGTGAACGCCTGACAGCAGGCACAGGGACACCGGCCAAAACTCCTCCAGACCCCTCCCCAAGCTTCATTTCTCAGCAATTAAAACATTTGTCAAAGAGGATTTAGTCCTACTGTTGTAAAGTGCTATGTCAAACAGATTTGGCTCAATATTTTTAAATGTTCTGTGAAATGGCTACTCCCAACAGTAATTCAACTATGTTACCATGGATTTAAACAAAAACAGCAACTAGAAAGATCATATTTTGACACACCAGGAAAAATCATTTTGAAGAACAGAGTCACAAATAATTCGGCAAAAAGAAAAAAAATTAAGTCCAACTGTAACAGAGATCCCTAAAATGAAATCTCAGAAAACCTGTAAGTCAAAGGAGAGACGAATGCAAATCAGAAGAAAGCAGAGGTCATGATATTAATACCAAACTGTGCAAGAGAGTATTTTTTTGGGAAATTCTTGATTCATTTTACCTCCATTTCTATTCACCACACTTCATTTGGATTGCCCCTTTGGGTCAGGAGTAATCTGAAATATAGCTTATTGTAAACCCAAACCATAATGTAGACAGCTATTTCCATACGTCAAAATATAAGGGTGTGAGTAAGTAGGATAAATTCATTTCTGTGAAAGTGTTTGTTCAGTGTTAAGAACAGATTGTGGCCTGAGGAGATTCAAGGAGGAGAGAGTGAAGAGATGTGGAACACCAAGAAGGACTGTCTTCGAGGTTCAGGGGTCGCAGCAGGTGAACACAGAGGTGCAGAGCAGGGAGGGGCCATAGGAGCACATGGCAACGGGGAGAACTTGGTAAGCAGAGAGCATGGCAGGAGGTTCCACAGATACTTAGAAAGGCACATGCCTGTCCCCTGCCTCAGTCAGACTGGTGGCCCAGACTCTTGGACATCAGTCCATGGTTCGGCTACAGCCAGATAAGAAGATGAAAATCTCTTGCCAGCCACCAAGAATGGTTTCCTGAGGGCCACCCCTGCTCTCCTCCTCCCCTTCTGAATGCCCCCAAAGCATTCACATTACCCTGGTACCCGTGAGATATTTCAGGTTCTGCCTTCCCTTTGACCTTCTATGTATTCGTTTTTTTATTTGTTTGCTGTTGGCAAATAAAGAATGAGAAAGAAATAATCTCTTAAAGAAACCAAATTGTGCTTTTTGTTTTCAGTCTGTTACTACGGATGTAATTAAGAATCCTCAGTAGCTTTTTTTTTTTAATGTTTACCCAACACACACGGTGTAGAATTCTAGGGGGAGAAAAGATATGCAGAGGGAAAAAGAGGGTCACATTATGAAGCTGGGAAGCACAATCAAAGAGAACATCAATCCCCACTGTGCTTTCAAGTCCAAATAACATCACAGGTCAACACATAGAATAACTCCTACGGAATTATAACGACGAAATAGAATAAACCAGTGTCCTAGGGAGGCTTTAATGTACCTATTTTAATACACATTTTTAACAGTTCAAGTACATAACAATGAAACTATAAACTATCAGTCCTTGGTTCAGAAGCACACATATTAATTTTTGCTGTTTATTTCAGAAAAGTGCCTTAGGGGGGCTTGTAACAATTAATCATGTTTTCAATTACAAGGAGAAAATGAAGTGTTAATTCAGATCTTTACTATAAAACTCACTTCTCTCCTTAGCCTGATTGTGACATCTCCTGGAGAAAGACCAATAGCCCAGTCATGTCCTATAAAATCTACACAGAGAATCAGTGAAGTACATAGTCTCTGGGATCAAACTGATTGTCCCTGGGTCCAGTCCTGTCACTCACAGTATGACCTCAGGCACCTCTCTATACCTAAGTCTTTTTCTTTAAAAAGGGGAATTAAGGAGTGCCTGGGTGGCTCAGTTAGTCAAGCATCCAACCCCTGACTTCAGGTCAGGTCATGATCTCAGGGTTGTGAGACTGAGCCTTGCATTGGGCTCTGTGCTGGACATGGAGCTTGTTTACAATTCTCTCTCTCCCTCTGCCCTTTCCTCTCTCCCCTCAAAGGAGAAGAAAAAGGGGGGGTAGGGGGAGAAGAACAAGAAGAAGAAGAAGTAGAAGAAGAAGGAAGAGGAGGAGGAGGAGAAGAGTAAAAAGAAAATAAAATGGGGAAATGACAGTCTTGGCCTCAGAATACTATGGGGCCAACTGAATAGAAGGTTCGAGTAGGTGTTACTTATTAAATACACACATAGAATTTAAATCTACCCACACTAGGAATCATTAAAATATTTATTCCCTTTGGGAAAAATGTTATAGGTAAAAGGCAAACATATTCCTTCTAAATTCACATCAGCTTACAGTAGGAAATGCTGTGCACATAAAATGCTTTTGAGAGTGCCTCACAAATAGGAAATGCACCGTAAGTATTAGCTATTATTATTATTATTACTACATCATCCAGAACTTCAAAAAAAACACTATTAAAAAGAAGCAATGCAAAGGAAGAAATGGTTAGTTTGAGAGATTTATAACTTCAAGGCTGTAAGTGTGGGGGCATCTAGGAAAGGAAATAGAAGTCTTACACTCAGAAAATTACAGAGAACAATTCTCAGTCTGTATTACTCAAGAGCTTTAAACATGCACATAAGAGAAAAACCCAACTCAGCCTGGCTTAAAAATAATTAAAAGATGCAACTTGAGATCCAAGCTAATACAATCCGGAACTGGTTGACCCAGGGACTCTCCAGTGTCACGAAGCTCTAAGCTTCGGTCTTTCTCCCATAGTGCTAGCTCCTTCTCATGACTGCAGTTTTGCTGCCTGTAAAAATCAGACAATATGCTTCTTCATTTTGCCTAGAGGAGGTTCCTCTATTTCAACTTAAGTTTATGCACTCCTGTCCCCAGAGAATGGGGCCAGGGTAAGAGTTGGTGCCTATCCACAGCAAGAACCGGGATGGGTTCACCCAAATGGCAGAAGGCAGAAAAGGGGGAAAATTCAAGAGATAATGTGGGCAGTAATAAATACTGAGTAGTGAGCCACTGGGTCTGCTGTGTCCCTCAGTGAGTTCTTCAGGATGCAAACACTGGATAGTTAATTAACTGTGCCCACTACACGCATCCTTTGGCCCTTTGAGACAAATTTGCCATGTGCGAGCAGGCCAGTTCTGCCTGAAGGGTGGTCAGTGAGCTATTCTGTCAGAAACCATTTGCTGATCTAATTAAATATCCAAAGAGATTCACAGGCTTCTCATGTGGCCCCTTCCAGCCAAGTGTTTCTGTGCTGTGGGTAGCATGAAAATCCAGGTTAATGGTCCCACTGGGCTCAAAATGGAGATGTGGCCCAGGAAGCCACAGCCTCACTGTGTCCGAGTTTGAGACCAGGTCAGGAGGCCCGATGCTGACCCAGGCCCAGGCCGTGCTCCATCTATTGTACTTCCTCAAATTAGCAGTCTTGATTACACAGCTAGATTATACAGCTTTCTAAATTCATCCAAAATTCTGACAAAAGATTTTTTTTCCCAAGTCTGGTTTATTTCCAAAGGTGAAAAAGTCTAAATTCTAAGATATTGCAATGTCTCAACAAAAGTAAACAAGGGAGAATTAGGTGAAAAATCATGGAACTTTATAAAAACCCCTACACAGAATGAAGAATCCCCAAGGGCATTTGTCTGGCTTAAATTAATAACTTATGCTATCTATGATTAAAACACCATTTGTATGAATCCTCCAGTTACACCCCTACACACACATAATGAGAAAGGTCAAAGTATGAACATGTGTGCTACATGGTTTGGGGCTCCACTCACATTCTCCCAGTTGGAATGAGAGCTCACCTGACTTCACCTGGAGGCTCTATGACATGAGCTCAGAAGCATGTACCTCCTGGAATCTCTAGAACCTGTGACTCCACTTCTAGGTTAGAGTGATAATGGCTTTGGGCCCTGTTGCTTTTTGTTTAAAATTCACTAAAACAATACAAATATCCATAAGACACAAACAAAGAACTAAAGGAAGAAGGAGACAATTCTTAACGGCCTTAGGCAGAGTCACTCAGTGAATCAGGAGTTAGAGAGATTAATTTAACCCCCTAAGCATACACTCTCTGTGGAATAATGAAGGGCCATTGTCACATCTGTTTAGTAGCATCTGTTTACCTTTTCAAGCACTTCACTCAGAGGTGGCCCTTGGGAAGTTTACAGCTTCTCAAATGTGTTTTCAAGCATGCATTTAGGGGAGCACAAACTTACTTTGTTTCCACCTTAGTAACATGGTGAATAATGTTAACACATTTCCTTTTGTTGAACTATCCTTGCATGGCTTAGACAAACCATTCTTGGTCAGGATGCATTATTTTTTAAGAACATTGATTTGTTAACATTTTAACTGACATTTTGTATCTCTGTTTATGAGCCATATTAACCTATACATTTTCCTTCTCATGCTGTTCCTTTTTCCAATGTGGGGTCACGGTCATGTTCACGGTTTAGAAAAAGATGAGGACTATTTCATCCTTTATTGTGGTTCTGGAACAGTTTAAATAACAGAAAGTACCAGTTCCTGGTAAGATAGCAATTGTTTTCATGGTACTTTTTGGACTATCTCTTCAATTTCTTCCACATCTATTGTGATCATTTGCTCCCTTCCTGAGTCAAATGTAAAAATTTAACTTCTCAGAATCTACTCTTTCCTTTAGGTAATTTAAATACATTTTAAAAGGATTTTTTAAATGCCTTACTTTTCATGAACCACACTGAGCTTCTTCAGTCCTAATATTGTCTCTTTTTCTCTCTTGATTACTGTCAAGAGGTTGATCTATTATGATATTTTCAATTTTTTCACCTGTCAATCTTCATTAACTTGTGATTTTTACTGTTTAATGACTCCTTCCTAAAATACATTTAAAAGCAGAAACACTCCTTTGAGTTGCATTTGGACACAACATGTCATGCTGTTGGTGGTATTCATTTCTAAATAGTCCATATTTCTCATTGATATTCTCTATACTCAAGAGCTGTTTAAAACACTGATTTAGTTTCTTTGGTTTTGTTTTTATTTGAAGAGTGGATCAGTTTAGAGGGACTCTTTTTGTAATTATTACTTTCAGAAGATTCAGCATTTATGTTTTCTTATTTTTATAGTAATAGTCATAAAATTTCCATTGGCGTTGGAAAAGAACACATATCTTGCTTATTAAATATTATAGTACATCAATTATAGTAATTGTATTACTTAATTCATCTAAACTCTTACACATTTGTTGTCATTAGTCTGGCAACTTTCTGGAAGATGCAAAAACATGCATAATTGACACACCTTAATGGGCTCTTTTAACTTTTGCAATATGAACATTGGCCCCAATAATTACATAATTCAAAAAAAATAAATAAGATGGATTTATGAATGGATAGGGCAGCAAAATGGATACATATTTAATAAAGGAAATAGAGCAAAATACTCAATGTAGACTGTAGATGGTGTGTATATAAGATGTTCACTGTATAATTCTTTTCCCTTTTCTGTTTGAATACTTTCATAACAAAATGTTCAAGAGAAACAAATTTTTAAAGCCAACATCATGGGTGTGTGCCTTAAGAATGTCCACCAAGGGACGCCTGGGTGGTTCAGTCAGTTAAGCCGCTGCCTTCGGCTCAGGTCATCATCCCAGGGTCCTGGGATCGAGGCCCACATCGGTCTCCTTGTCCAGCAGAGAGCCTGCTTCTCTCTCTGCCTCTGCCTTCCACTCTGCCTGCTTGTGCTCGCTCTCTGACAAATAAATAAATAAAATCTTTTAAAAATCTTTAAAAACTAAAATAAAATAAAATAAAAATGAAAGAATGTCCACCAATGACAATCCTCAAAACAAGTTAACTTGTCTTCATCACCCACAGACATTTATGACTGAAGTTGATGCAAGAATATATAGCATCACTGGTCTTGAGCATATATGCTCAAATTTAAAATCTAGCTAGAATAAGAGTAATTAACACTCATTCAATGTCTACCATGTACCAGATGATGTATTATCTCATTTTATCTTTACAACAGCTCTCTATGGTTGTAACTAATATCACCATTTTATAGGGGAGAAAACTGAGGCTCCCATGAGGGAAGGGATTTTTCCTAAATCTAGATGGCCTATGAGAGGCAGAGCCAGGATGCAAACTCAGCTCCACATGACTCTAAGCTCACACTCTTTAGCCTGCAGACTCTGCAGACCTGCTGTGTCCATGTGGTGACCACTAGCTAGAAGTGTTTTCATTGAAATGTGTTCTGAGTATAAAAGACATCCCAGATATGGAACAGAGAAAAGAGAAAGATAGTTCTGGTTATTTTTTAATAGTGTGTGCTGAAATAATATTTGGGGTTAAGTAAAATATTTTTAAATTAATTTTACCTGTTGCTAGAAAATTTTAAATTATATATGTAGCTCGCATTAAACTCCTGCTGGACAGTGCTGGTCTAGTCCTATTTGACTCTGAAATGGATTGTTTTGTGTTTCTTTCCTCTGATGTCAATCAGTAGCCTCCTTGTGACAAAAATAAGAACACTGAGAAAAGTGGCAAAAGGAATCATACTAGAAGCACACTGGGCCAGCCTGAACTTCAAGGAAGAGAGAGGGTATTGCCATATGAGGGACAGTGGAGGCAGGCATGCTTGGACTGGCAGGCAAGTGGAAGGCACATGGAAGGACTTGTGAACCACATTTTAGCTACAAGAGGAGTTCTCATGTGAAGACCAAATAAGCCAGCACACACATGGTGCCTCCCACTACAAAGGATGGTCCAGTCATGGGACTTGCTGGGTACTGAACGCCTGTACATAAAAGCTTCTCTAACCTTGGCCACATTCACAGAGGCCCACAGTCATTTAGTAACACTGACTTTTCCTCCCTGCTGGCTATAACCTCCCTGCACTGAAGTGTGAAAGAGGTAAGAGTAAAAGCCCAGAGCACCAGAGATAAGGCAGTGCCTGCACTGACACATCAGGCCCCTGGGCTCTGGAGCCCCAGAACACTGTGGCCCCCCATCTCAGAAACCTGAGCTCACACCAAGGCAAGACTGGAATGGAGGACATGTGAAGGGAAGTAACGGCCTGGGGTCTTTTGGTGCCAGATTGTGAATTTCTTTGGAGTCTATCCTAAAGGAAATGGGAAACCACTGAAGGTGCAGCAACGGGAGGCAAATTAACATCAGGTTGGCAAGAGGGACAGCATCATGGAATTTAATTGAAAAAGACTGAAAAGTCTGCTAGTTCTCCAGGAGTGTGTGCCAAATGTGACACTTTAGCAAGATGGGAGACTGCTGCAGACCGCCAGAAGGGGCTCCAGGGAGACTTCTAAATCCTTCCTCTAGATGTTGAATTTCACTATAAACCCATTTCTAAAGACCTTTCCATTTCTGAAATTCCCTGACCCTGTCATGCTGTAATGTTGGGGCTGTTCTTTGTTCATCTTTCCACATGTTTCTGAAGAGGAATACATGATAGAATATTTATTGACTATATGTAAGCCATAGAATACGCACACAGTGTAAATACATTATAACAAAAATAACCATCCTGATGCATGATAAAGTTCCACTTCCAATCATCCTAGCTACATCTTCTGTCAAATAGAAGACAATATTTCTTCCATTCTATGTGCCAAATTAAATGGAATTGTCCAGAATATTGCAGGTATCATAATTGTCATGCTAAACTAAATTGGTTTTAACAAAATAAAACAGCTAAGAATGGAATGGTGGTACATGTCCTCTAACCTAGTCCTTGAACCCATCCCATCAAGTTGCCAAAGTAGCTTTCCAGCCTTGCTCACAACCATATTCATGATGGATGGCATTCACGGGGCTTGAGGAGCCATGATGGGTGCCTTTCATATGGGCTTTCCTGACACAACTCTGCAAAGTGGATCTTAGTGGGCACTCATTGCACTGATAGGAAAAGTCAAAATGACAGACCTTGTCCCCCACCTAGAATCACATCTCTCCAGATCCCACACTCTCTCTAGGACCTCATGTCACCTCTTAACACCTCCACATAGACATTCAAATATCAGGAGTTTCCATATGCCCCTATCCTTACCCTGAATTCCCGCAAGGCTAAAACACTCTGCTCCTGCCACCACTCCCCATCATTCTGAATCCTTCCTCTATCCTGGTCACCTTCCAGTGACCATTCCCCACCCACCCAACACCTGCATCCCAACTGCTACTATTGTTAACCTAATTAGCACTCACTCCATATCAACAAGAATGAGGAGTGAAACAAAAAGCAGCACAGTATGGGTGTTCAGCTGTGGAGTCTGGAACTCCTAGGTATCAGGATTAGTTCTGCTACCTATGAACACTATGATAGGGTCAAGTTAATGACCCTTAGTTGGGCCTTAGTTTCCCCACTTATAAAAGGACAATTAGCTTTGCTCCTCCCAGAAAAGTAGAGGTACAGGAATGGGGCAACTCAGGAAAAAGCCAAATCAGGCAGAAGTAGAAGTGACCGTGTCTAGAGAGAAGACAAGTTTAAGTTCTGGTGTACTAGAGAAAAGATGGCATAATGTAGGATTAGAAGCATGGACTCCAGAAGCAACAATCCTTGAGTCAGGTCCTAGGTTCTTCCTCTGCTTAACAATGATAGCAGGAGTATCTACCTCACTTAAAGAAGTTATCTATGAATCCCAGCCAGAAGGTCTCTTAAAACAACATCCAACTTTTTTTTTAAAGATTTATTTATTTATTTGACAGAGATCACAAATAGGCAGAGAGGCAGAGAGAGAGGAGGAAGCAGGATCTCTGCTGAGATGTGGGGCTCGATCCCAGGACTCTGAGATCATGACCTGAGCCTAAGGCAGAGGCTTTAACCCACTGAGCTACCCAGGCGCCCCAACACCCAACTTTTTTGAGATAACTTGTTAGTGGAGAAAGTACCTATAGTTCTAACACAGTCTTCAGTACCTGGGAAGGCTTGCCTCTCAAAGATTTGCTTATTTATTTATTAAAAAAATACATGCTAACCCCCTGCCATGTGCCAGATATTATTCTCAGCACTTGGGGTACATCGATGAACAAAACATGCCTGACTTCATGGAGTTTATATCCTATAAGAATAAGCAGTAGATAATAGGTAAGCAAATCATACAGTTTTCAGAGAGGATAAGTACTATAGTGTAAGAACAGCACAGAGAGAGTGAGAAAACAGGTTGTAATATTCAGGATAGCCAAGCTAGACCTCATGAAGAAAACAACATCTGCGCAAAGACTAGAAGGAGAGTATCAGGGAGAGGAATATTGGAGACAGAAGTACTTGGCAGTGTGAATGTTCTCAATGGAAATATGCCTAGTACCCCAGAGGAGGTACCCCAAGGAGGCCCTGGGGGACAGACTGAAAGGAGGAGAGAAGACAGGTCAGAGAAATATGAGGGCCAGACTGTGGAAGGACTTGTGGACAACTGGAAGGATTTTAGCCTCTGCTCTCAGTGAATTGAGAAGCACTACAGGATTTTAAACAGAAAAGGACTATGAGCTCTCTGATATTTTAAAGGATCATTCCACTGGTTCTGTTGACAGTAGACTATAACAGAGTAAGACTGAAGCAGCTTCTGTTAAGAAGCTCTCAGAACGGGGTGCCTGGATGGCTCAGTCCCAGGGTCCTGGAATCAAGCCCCGCATTGGGCTCCCTGCTCAGTGGAGAGCCTACTTCGTGGAGAGCCTGCTTCTCCCTCTCCCTCTGCCTGCCACTCTGCCTACTTGTGCTCTCTATCACTCTCTGTCAAATAAATAAATAAAATAATTTTTTAAAAAAAGAAGAAGAAGAAGAAGCTCTCACAATAATCTTTATTTACAAGCAGGCTGTGTCTCTGACCAAAGGACACCAGAGGAGAGGTAAGTAATTAGTTTCCAGTCATCTTTTCTTTTCTGGTTTTCCCTTTTTTGTGGCAAAATGGCATAACATAAAATTTATCTTAACCACTTATATATGTATGGTTCGATGATATTAAATATATCCACATTGTTGTAGAACCATCAGCACCATCTGTCCCATAACTCTTCATTTTGTAAAATAGAAACTTGAACATCCTTTGAAGGTAGAGACAGCCAGATTTCCTGACGGATGATGGATATTTGATCAGAAATCATAAAATTACCCTTTCGAACAAAATGTGGCTCAGGAGTCAACCATTAGGCTATGGACATTACTTCTGTTGAACTGGTCTGTTGGAGAGAACCCAGGACTGCTAGACAAGAGGCTGCATGCTCAGGTTTTCAAGTAGAGCAGTCTCTTATCTAAGAACATTATCCTGTTATCCTAAAGCTCATAAAGGATTTCCCTTACACATTGCTAGAAATTGTTACCAAAGGAGTTTGAAAAGCTGGAAGCATTCTCTTGGGCCCAGGAGTCATAGTTGGTGCATAGACAGACAGGAGATACTAAAGCAAAAATACATCCTAGCAATTAAGGCTGCAGTGGCTGAAGCCAGGCCTGGGGCTGAGGGGAGATGGCTCCCCTAAGGCACTGCACCCTCTGGATATGATGTGGAATAGGAGAGCCACAATCACCACCTCCCAGGGTTTTCAAGGACCTATAGTGCATCAGCAGCCCCCTGGGCTACACCATCTTGCCCTGGGCTCACCTTCTGCTAATGTACATTTACCCAAAAATATCATGATCCTTTGGAGCCTTTGGAAGTCCCAGAGGACTGATCCAGGATTTGACATTTTTCTACAAGAGGTCAGATAGTAAATATTTTAAGCTTTGTAGCCCCATGTGACATGGGGAACTACTTTTTTTTCTTTTGTGTTTTATTTTTTTTCAACCATTTAAAAATGTAAAACCATTCTTACTTTGCTGGCCAAACAAAAACAGGCAGTGGCTCCATCTGGCCTGCCAGCCATAGTTTGAGGACCCCCGGGGTTAACCATGTGTCTTGGAAGGGCCCTCATGGGCCACCATAGCAGTGTCAAGGGCAAGGTCTCACTGTCCAGCACTCCAACGGCATGCACTTCCCCCTTGGCTGCAGCCGGCTGCACTCAGAGCTTTGAGGTCATGCTCACTGTGGTCATCTTTCTGCTGTGGCCCTAGATTAGTCATGAGGGCTGTAACAGTCAGCTGTGCTGAGTGTGGGCCCACTGCTAACTCACAGAGATGCCACAGGAATTAGAACAAGGCTGCTGCTCTTCACAACACTTCCCTGCCACCTACTGGGAAACTCTTATAATAATAAACAGATTCATACCAACGATGAGTTTGAGTAGTACTCCCTTGGAGTTCTGCAAGAATCTTTTGCTCAATTTAAGCAGTGGCCCTGAGTTCAGGAAATACAGAAGGGTAAGCAACTAACTCACAGCATTTCCAGAAGGTATCATGTAAATGACAAAAAGATCTCTCTTCCACAACTTTCTAGAACCTGTGGGAGGGGAGTCAGAAGGGAGAAGAGAAGTAAGAGATCTTACTGCTGTTCTTATCCAATCTCTGCAGGGTTAGATGGGAACTCTGCTCTATACTGAAGGTATTCTGCAAACGGAAAGCCTTTCTTAGGTAAATGGGAGTCCCACAAACTTGCCTTGGACTCTGGAGAGACTGAGAAGAGAACAGACCATTAGCACCTAATGATTTGAGCACATTTCTAAGGGGCAGCAGTCCACACAGCACTGAGGTTCTATTAATTCTGAAAGGACTCTGAGCTGAGGGCCAGGAGAACCTGAGTAAGGCTAAGCTTTTCTACTACCTCTGTGAGCTTGAGTAAACACCTGCCTCCTCCTTCCTCGGTTTCTTCACCCTTTCAATGAGAATAACACTACTAATGATGCTATCTCACAGAGGTCATGTGACAGAGGTATGTACACCCTTTGCACAGCATTATAATTAGAATGTACAATCCTGTGACCAAAAGGCTGGAGTGAGAACAGGAAGTGAATGGAAAAGGTCTGGTTCTACTTACATGAAGTGTAATCGAAAAACCAGGAAACACTGCAAGATAGGAGATAACATGACTGCAGGCTTTCAGGACCTAGCAACAAATCCCCAGGTGTCCAAATGAAAAAGGAAAAGGGTCAGAGCCTGAGACCAAGGCATATTTGCAAAGACTATAAGGTCCACCATCTCTAATTTAAAACCAAAACCTTTGCTATTTACTCTAGGGGAGCAAGGAAGAAAGAAACAGGGGGTGATCTGTTTCACCCTGCCCCCGAGACTCAACATTTCCAGCACTCTCAGGCAAGGAGAGAATCCAGGTCAAAAGTTCCCACAGCAAAACAGGTGCAGGCACAGCAAAGGCTCAGGAAACCCAAGGAGCACGTTAGATGGAACCCGGGGGGCCTGGGATGCAGAGAGCCTCATGTCAGGCCTGGGGTGGGAAGCAAGCATAAAGTGCAAACATCAGACCCAGATCTGGTAACAGAACTGTCCGAGGAAGAGCCAGCAGATCCCCTTGTTGTGACAGCTGCACAGGGGCCGCTCAAGGAAGCCTGTGTGAAGACAATGGGTCCTTTGTGGGTGCAAGGCAGGAGGGCAGTGCAAGGGGGCCATGGAGCCCCTCTAGTGCTCTCCAGGGCCCTGGGAAGGGAATCCTGCATGGAAAGGGCTAAGTATTACAGTTTACCAAACCTCATGTCTATCATGAACTGACAAGGCCCTTGACAAGCTTTAAAACCACTTTCCATTTCCTCATCCACATACTATGACTCAACTTCCACATCGAAGCTTCTGTCTGGAAACATGGGGTTTCGTTGGGCTTGGGATGTTGTAGAGACTGCCTCCTTAGAGCCCAGAAGGTCACTGAGCATAACATGCATGGCACACAGAACATAGACCATGTCCAGTGGCACTCTGAGCTGAATTAGGGAGGCAGGGAGCCCCCATGGGCTCACCAGCCAGTGTCTTCTACAATTATCTCAGGATACTCAAGAGCTGGACCCACCCTCTTCTCCTCCCTTCATCTCTCATTGCTCCCATCTCTCACCACCCTTCACCACCAGCAGCTACCACAAGTCAGGTTCACAGGGCACAGCTGCCCTTGACTTCTATGACTCTGTTCACAGAGACTGGGCACTGTAACCTGTATCACTCACCACACAAATTCCTCTCCAGTCCCAAGACCCCATCATAATCTGAACCCAGCTTGTAAGTTTTGGGGAGTTTGAAGAACTTAGAATAAACCACAGGAAGTATAACAGAGAATAACTTAAAAGTAATGCCATATCTGGCCCCTAATGGACACTGTCTACCTCACTCAAGACCCTCTGCATGGCAAGAGGTGACCACCCACCAGAACTCGTAAGGCCATGCTTTGGCCTCCGTTTGCCACTCTTCTGGGAAATTTCTCAATGTGTTCAGAATTCAGACACTGGAGATACCTGAATCTGCTCAGAGACCCCACCTTCTCCCAAGTCCCATGTCCTGCCCTAGAATCCACTACCTCCCAGGATGACTGACAATAAAAGCCCATTCTCTTTAAGGGAAACCCCCTCCACTCAAGGTTGAGCCTTGGGACCTTGACCTGACAATCCTCCATGAGGCACAGAGGATGGAGTGCAGGTATGAATGATGATGATGCTTGGACAAAAGTGCTCCTTGTGGCCCACGAGGCTTTCCTTTCCCAGATAGGAGGACATAGTGCTTTGGGGAAAGACAGTCAACTGTTGAATCAAAAAGTAAAGACAATACAAACTTAGCCTCTTACTATAAAGGGACCATCCAGGTATGAAATCAAAGATTTGAAACGCATGAAGCAGAAAGATGCAGGTTTGTTATCCCCCACCACAACCAACATCACCTACAATGCACCCATATATCCAGCATGAGAAGCAAAAGACATATCTTCTTTATCTATAACCTACTGTATGTGTCTGTGGGTCTGTGTGTGCCAGAGTATGCAATGTGTGTGTGTGTGTGTATGTGTGTGTGTGTGTGTGCATCTGTGTCTGTGTGTGTTGCACACTTCAGGCTGGGTAGTGGGAGAGAGGAAGCATGAGGCTCAGGCACAGAGCCAAGGCCACGTTCTCTCCCCTTCCCTCTGTGGGCGGACTAGAGGGCAGGTGGGTGATAGACACACAGCAAAGCATACTTGAAGTTTGAGAGTCTGGTCTAGAAGTGAAACCAGAGGACAAGAGCATCGAGCCTCTAAGAGAAGCCTGTGTCATCCAGCCTCAGGGGAGCAGTGAGTCTGGGTATGTCTAGGTGCCAAAGGACGCATAATAGCCCTACCTGACCCACCTGAAAGGCATGAGAGACCATCTCTAAGTTCACAGGGGACCAAGTGGGACTTGGAAGTCAGGTGGATCTACTCAGAGTCTTCAAACTGGAATGTGGGAAATTGTATCAAAGAACTCACTTGGACAGCCTCCACTGAGGCCCAGGGGAGATTCTCCTACTCTCTCAACCAATCTCTCTGTCCCAGGGCGCCAAGAAACCACAGACATCTTTCCCAGAGCCCTGCCTAGCCCTTCTGTGGGTGGCCCAACAGGACATAAAACATAAATTGGAAATAGGTAGGGATCAGCAGAAACCCCACAGAGAAGAGGCCCAGAAGGCCCCAAGGCCTTGGAAGAGGCTGGCCACCCTCTGGTACTAGGGGGTGATTGTGTCAAGCCCTGTGCTCCCTAGGTACAATCAGTCCAAGGATATGCAAGAGGGAACCGGTGTGTTTTAAATCTACAATGACTGAGCAATCACTAAGTCGGCGGAGTTAAGCAGAAAGTGGTTGATTCATCTGTATCAGGCATAAAAAGGAAAGAAACTAGGCTGGAATCACAGGAAATAATGGCAATGACATTTCTTTTACAACAGTCTGACTTTGACTTTGGACCACAACAAAGGCATTTCCAGCCATCTGCAAGTCTGCTTAACTAGCACCCTGAATAAGTCCCCACTGAGAGGCTGCACCAGGCAGAATCCACCTCCCCTGCCTTTCCGGGAAGGCCTATCCCCTCTGGTTGTGGGGTTGTCACACCACCCTGACAGATGTCCAAAGCAAAGGAGAGAAAACAAGTTCCATCGAATCCACGTGATTGTAATATATGCTGCTGCTGCTTTTAAAGGATTCCCTCGGGCTGGAATGATTCGTGTGGAGTGAAAGTCAATAAACTTCAGACCATAAAACAGAGATCAAGCTGCTCCAAGCTTTTCCACGATTTTGCAAGGAAAAATTCACCGCAATCGGGGAAAGTTCCTAAGCGTGCCTGCACTGCCCCCTGCTGGAAACGTCCAGCACCAACGAGCCAAGCCCAGGACTGTCGCGGACTCCCAAGGCGAGCGCCCAGAGACGTCCAGGCATCTGCGCTTCCCCTCTAATTCGTCCATCTTCGCAAAACACTTCCTAGGCAGCTTTCTAAGTAGCGCTGTTCTGTATTCAATGATTTCGCTGCATCCAGACTCTGACTTGGATCCAGCGGACTGCCCTGGGATCCCCAGCCGGGCCTGCAGACCACAGAACCCAGACCAGCCCGCTGACTGTGGGTGCCAAGCCTGGGCCACTGGGAGGTTCACGGAGATGAAACGTATCTACATGGGAGGACATGCAGTTTACTGCCACTGCAGGCCCTCGTGGCTGTCCCCTCTGCCATCTGCTGGCGCATCTGAAGAAACACCTTCCAAGGCAGGAAAGGGGACTCCTGGATGAAAGGCTTCTGAGCCCAGGAAGTCACTGGACCCAGCTTACAGAGGACCCAAAATCTCTCTCATTGGGCAACAATGCCTCCTGAGGGAGAGGGGCAGCAGCGGAAGCCGCACAGAGAGAGTAGTGTAAAATTGTCATAATCAGAAAAATACAAGCAAACCTTTAGAAAGCTACCCAACATTAAATATCACATTTGAAACCTCCTAAATGTCCAATAAAGTAGGAATGGTAATAGTTAATAATAGCCATTTAACTGAGGGGACAATTTTTATTTACTAGTATGACCACCTTGTGCCTTTATTTTTTTTTTTTTAAGATTTTATTTATTTATTTGACAGAGAGAGATCACAAGTAGGCCGAGAGGCAGGCGGGGGGGGGGGGGGGGGGAGCAGGCTCCCTGCTGAGCAGAGAGCCTGATGCGGGGCTCAATCCCAGGACCCTGGGATCATGACCTGAGCCAAAGGCAGAGGCTTAAACCACTGAGCCACCCAGGCACCCCCACCTTGTGCCTTTAAAATGCATCCAGGAACGCCTGGGTGGCTCAATTGGTTAAACGGCTGTCTTTGGCTCAGGCCATGATCCCAGAGTCCTGGGATGGAGTCCCACATCGGGCTCCTTGCTCGGCAGGAAGCCTGCTTCTCCCTCTGCCTCTGCCTGCCACTCTGTCTGCCTGTGCTTGCTTGCTCTCTCTCCCTCTCTCTGTCAAATAAATACATAAATAAATAAATCTTTAAAAAAATAAAATGCATCCAAAAAGTAGAAATATTCATGGTGATTTTTCTGTATAGTAGAGTTAGGATCAAATTGTTCCTCTTTGTATTTTTTCATATTCTTATATCATAAGTTGTATTTTTCTTATAATCCTAAAAACATCTTTACCTTTAAAAAGACTATTTGGAGAAAAACTGAGAGCTTTCCCGTTAAGGTCAGGAACACGGCAGGGATGTCCGCTATCACCACTGCTATTCAACATAGTGCTAGAAGTCCTAGCCTCAGCAATCAGACAACAAAAAGAAATTAAAGGCATCCAAATCGGCAAAGAAGAAGTCAAACTATCACTCTTTGCAGATGATATGATACTATATGTGGAAAACCCAAAAGGCTCCACTCCAAAACTGCCAGAGCTTGTACAGGAATTCAGTAAAGTGTCAGGATATAAAATCAATGCACAGAAATCAGTTGCATTTCTTTACACCAACAACAAGACAGAAGAAAGAGAAATTAAGGGGTCAATCCCATTTACAATTACACCCAAAACCATAAGATACCTAGGAATAAACCTCACCAAAGAGGCAAAGAATCTATACTCAGAGAACTATAAAGTACTCATGAAAGAAATTGAGGAAGACACAAAGAAATGAAAAATGTTCCATGCTCATGGATTGGAAGAATAAATATTGTGAAAATGTCTAAGCTACCTAAAGCTATCTACACATTTAATGCAATGCCTATCAAAATCCCACCCAATTTTTTCAAAGAAATGGAACAAATAATCCTAAAATTTATATGGAACCAGAAAAGACCTCGAATAGCCAAAAGAATATTGAAAAAGAAAACCAAAGTTGGTGGCATCACAATTCCAGACTTCAAGCTCTACTACAAAGCTATCATCATTAAGACAGTATGGTACTGGCACAAAAACAGACACATAGATCAATGGAACAGAATAGAGAGCCCAGAAATAGACCCTCAACTCTATGGTCAACTAATCTTCGACAAAGCAGGAAAGAATATCCAATGGAAAAAAGACAGCCTCTTCAACAAATGGTATTGGGAAAATTGGACAGCCACATGCAGAAAAATGAAATTGGACCATTTCCCTACACCACACACGAAAATAGACTCAAAATGGATGAAGGACCTCAACGTGAGAAAGGAATCCATCAAAATCCTTGAGGAGAACACAGGCAGCAACCTCTTCAACCTCAGCCGCAGCAACTTCTTCCTAGGAACAATGCCAAAGGCAAAGAAAGCAAGGGAAAAAATGAACTATTGGGACTTCATCAAGATCAAAAGCTTTTGCACAGCAAAGGAAACAGTCAACAAAACCAAAAGACAACTGACAGAGTGGGAAAAGATATTTGCAAACGACATATCAGATAAAGGGCTAGTATCCAAAATCTACAAAGAGCTTAGCAAACTCAACACCCAAAGAACAAACAATCCAATCAAGAAATGGGCAGAGGACATGAACAGACATTTCTGCAAAGAAGACATCCAGATGGCCAACAGACACATGAAAAAGTGCTCCACATCACTGGGCATCACGGAAATACAAATCAAAACCACAATGAGATACCACCTCACACCAGTCAGAATGGCTAAAATGAGTAAGTCAGGAAATGACAGATGCTGGCAATGATGTGGAAAAAGGGGAACCCTCCTACACTATTGGTGGGAATGCAAGCTGGTGCAACCACTCTGGAAAACAGCATGGAGGTTCCTCAAAAAATTGAAAATAGAGCTACCTTATGACCCAGCAACTGCACTACTGGGTATTTACCCTAAAGATACAAATGTAGTGATCCAAAGAGGCACGTGTACCCGAATGTTTATAGCAGCAATGTCCACAATAGCCAAGTTATGGAAAGAACCTAGATGTCCATCAACAGATGAATGGATAAAGAAGAGGTGGTATATATATACAATGGAATACTATGCAGCCATCAAAAGAAATGAAATCTTACCATTTGCGACAACATGGATGGAACTAGAGCATATTATGCTTAGCAAAATAAGTCAACTGGAGAAAGACAACTATCACATGATCTCCCTGATATGAGGAAGTGGAGATGCAATGGGGGTGGGAGTTAAGGTGGTAGGAAAAGAAAAAATGAAACAAGATGGGATCGGGAGGGAGACAAACCAAAAGAGACTCTTAATGTCATAAAACAAACTGAGGGGGGTGGGGGGGAGAGGGGTTGGGAGAGGGTGGTGGGGTTACATTATATGTTTAAATTTTAAAAAGCTTAAATAATAAAAAAAAGAATACGAAAAAAATATATATCAACCAAACTAAAAAAAAAAAAAAAAAGACTATTTGGAAATAAGGATACATGAAGGAGTAAATTCCCCAAGACAACATGCAGATTAGTATCCTTGACCTTGGGCAAAAAGAGCACCCCATCTGCTTCCAAGGAGGTGGCAGGTACCCCACGTGATGCCCGCTCTGGCAGCAGCAGCACAGAGGGCTCAGGCCTGATGGTTCTCACTCCCTCTGAAACAGAACAGGATGCTGTCTGCTGGAAGCAGAACACAAAAGGGCTTCTGGTGAGAAGAGGCAGCAAAGGCCTGAAAGTGCAGCCTGAGGAGTGGCCAAGAGAGCTAAAAGGAGACAAGGAAGGAACCAGGAGTCTCCGGAGTCTCGTGGTCAGAGGTGCAAACCTGGGGCTGGATGGCAGGGGCTGGCAGCCCCACCTCCTTGGCTTCAGGGCAACAAGCAAGCTCTTTAGCATGGCTCCCCTGACTGTTTAGGTCTGCCTTCATTTTTCTTAGCAATATTTTTAACTTTAGTATTGAGATTTTGTATGTATTTTGTTAATTTCTTCCTAGATGTTTGATGTTTCGATGCTATTGTAAAAAAAAATACTTTTAATTCATTTTCTGCTTATTTGCTGCCATTATGTACGAATACAATGAACTGTTTATTGGCTTTGTGTCCTGTAACCTTACCAAATTCAAGTATTATTCTAGTAGCTTTATTTTTAGATTCCATAGTTTTCTACATATACAACAATGTCAGAGACTAATGACAGTTTCTAATCTGTATGCTTTGGCAATACTGGTTGTTAGAATAAAGACGGGAAGCATCTTTGGAATTATTGAACAAATATTTATTCACTTACTAAATAGTCACTGACTACAAGCTACACGTATGACACAACCCAGGAATGAAGGCGGTTCACAGATGCACTTGGTCAAATCTTGCTCTCATAGTCAAGAGGAGGTATACATAACTATTACTAAAGCTGCATAGGAAGGTGCAAAGATCATAAAATACATGGCAACAAAGTGCTGTGGAATGTCTAAGAGTTCCAAGACCACCGGATAACATGAAACCCCTAGGTTCACAACGAGCTTTATGTTTCTCACAAAGTGAATCGTAACTACCAGAATTAACCTTCACAGCTCCGTGACACAGGCAAGGCTGTTGTCGTTATGTGAGGAACTTAAAATGGTCTGCCCAAAGTTGCAGAATGGCGGATCCATGCCAGGGATGTGATTTTCATATTTGTATACTTCCCACCATTGGGCCAAAGATGGTCCTTGGAAGTTATTTAATGATAAAAACCCTGAAGCTGGAAAGGAACTTCGATAAACCTCTTTTCTAATTTAGCACTGCTACCCTAGAAGGATTGTTTGTCCTTTTGAGGCATAGACATGATGGGAGCCAGTTAATTATGCCCCTCTGGGTTTCTGAAGCCCAAAGTCCCTCCCTCTCTGGTTCCTCAACTGGACTTTAACAACAGTCTGACCTAGCATCTATTTCCTGTTCAGAAATCTACTACTTTTCTTCCTGGAAACTATATCAACTTACCAATTCATACTATAAATTCCATGTTTTCTTCTTTCCCCACCAGGACCCTAGGATTCTCATTTTTATATTCCCTCCAATGGAGGGTGAGCAAACCAGAATCTTCTTCATCCCTTCCAAACACTAAGCAGTCTTGCTCCTTGGGGTCTGTCAACAAAATAGAAAGCTCAGAACTCCTCCAGGACTTCCCAGGCAAGAGGGAAAAAGAAATTAAAAACTACTCTGCCCTCTTGTGGTCATGAGGGAGACCAAAAACACCAAAATATCAAATTTTATAAAGTTACAATTAACAATATTTGCTTATAATTTTATAATATAAATTATACTTTTACCATAAATTATGTCTTTGTAAACTTTACAAAACAAATTATATTTTTTAATAATTTAATAATGAATTATATCTACTACTTTTTTTTTAAGTAGGCTCCAATGCGGGGCTCAAACTCACAACCTAAAGATCAGGACCTGAGCTGAGATCAAGAGTCAGATGCTTAACGGACTGGGCCACCCAGGTGCCCCATTCTTTCTTAATTATAGTATTGTTTGTACATATTGATTGTTTTTCTTGATCAGATTTTTTAGTGAGTTGTCTTTGGGGGGGTTCATAGTTTTCAGTTTTTATTTTCTAATTTGTTTTTTCCTTTTATTAATATTATTTTTGTCTTATACTTTTTTCA
Organism: Taxidea taxus jeffersonii; assembly: GCA_003697995.1. Classification (NCBI taxonomy): domain Eukaryota; kingdom Metazoa; phylum Chordata; class Mammalia; order Carnivora; family Mustelidae; genus Taxidea; species Taxidea taxus. The sequence continues at coordinate 39,582 of ML099747.1, forward strand.
TCTCTTTTAAAGAAATGCATATTGAATGCTTGCTTTTGCATTTTTCCTTTAGTGATGATAAAAACACTGTATATGAGGGATGCCTGGGTGGCTCAGTTGGTTAAGCGGCTGCCTTCGGCTCAGGTCATGATCCCAGCGTCCTGGGATTGAGTCCCACATCGGGCTCCTTGCTCGGCAGGGAGCCTGCTTCTCCCTCTGCCTCTGCCTGCCTCTCTGTCTGCCTGTGCTCACTCTCTCTCTAACTAATAAATAAATAAAATCTCTTAAAAAAATTTTTAAAAAAACACTGTATATGAATTTTCTCTTGAATATTGTTTTGACAAAAATTACATTTTTTATGTAATGTTATTATTTAATGAATAGCATGTCGCTATATTCTTTAATTTCCCACTGTAGCTGATTATTGTTTGAGAGAGAACTGAGCACATTTTAAATGGCATAATTTTGTAATTCCTATTGAAACATTTGTTAATAGTTTTGCTATATTGTGGGAATACTGTATAGCCTGTAAGATTTTCATCTTTTGTAATGTATGGGATGTCTTCATGTTGTAATGAATTATACTACTTTGTAGAAAGTTTCTAACACTCACGTTCTATCAATTAATTCTATTTTATTTTTTGTAATTTATTTTATTTTTTGTAATTTTATTTTTTGTATTTTTATTTTATGTTTTGTAATATACACCTACATTTTGTCAGCTTGACTTAATATTAACTGATATTGGTAATTATCAAATATTCATTTGAGAGAGACAGAGACAGAGCACAAGCAGGAGGAGAGGCAGAGAGGGAGACACAGAAGACTCCTCACTGAGCTGGGAGCCTGAGATGGGGCTCGATCCCAGGACCTGGAGATCATAACCTGAGCTGAAGGCAGATGCTTAACCATCTTCACCATCTGAGCCACCCAGGCACCCCCTAAAATCACGTTTCTAAATTGCATATTTATTCAAATACTCCTTAACTCTAAATGGTCTATCTTTATGTCAAAAAGTAGCAAAGTTCATTAGCTTTTTAAAACATTGTCTTTAATATAATCATAATTTTTGTTAAATGCTACATATATATAGCCAACTTCTGTGACTAAACAATGCTTTTTAATATTAATATTAATGTCGGTGCTGTGTTCATATCTGCTAAAGCTGCTCTGGGTTATTTTGTTTCAGGTGCAGTGCAGTGCACATCCTGTAGAGGCAAGGCAGTGAGCTGGAAGAAGCAAGGTGCTTAGAATGAGAACAGGGCAGAATCCCAAACTGGCTACTTACTGCTCGAGAGACCCTGGATGTGTAACAGACACCTCTCTAAGGTAGAGGGAATGCCACTGCCTGCTACATAGGATTGCCGTGAGGATCAAATTATATGTAACATACATAAATGTCTACAGAGACACATCTGTTTCTGAGGGCATTAGACTCAGGGCTGTTCCCAGCTCCATTCTTGAGAGCTTTTGTGTACTCTATGGCTTAGGATTTATTGGGGACCTAACATGCACAGTGAATTGTAATTTTTAGGCAAATCAACATTTAGGAACCTATCCTGGAAATCCAGGGGGAAAAAAATCCAGGTTACATATTGTGGAGTGGTGGAGAAGCAAGAGTAGAGGTGGCAGATCCAATAAATAGAAGTAAAATTGGGAGGACAAAGTTTGATGGAATATGGGAGGTGAGACAGGAGCCTCTCTGCGATCAGAGGGTGCATATGGTGAACATTCCCAATCTAAGCCCAATTTTTTGGACTTGTCTATTTCTTGTCTTTAGATGAGTGAACATATTCCCATTTGCTTCCATTCTTTACTAAGGTGAAGCAGAAAAGCAGCTCAGTTTGGATCCCATGGCTGTTATCCTGTAACAACAAACTGTATCGGTCTCATTTAAACTATCTTAAAACTTAAAAACTATTGGGACGCCTGGGTGGCTCAGTTGGTTAAGCAGCTGCCTTCGGCTCAGGTCATGATCCCAGCGTCCTGGGATCGAGTCCCACATCAGGCTCCTTGCTTGGCAGGGAGCCTGCTCCTCCCTCTGCCTCTGCCTGCCACTCTGTCTGCCTGTGCTCGCTCTTTCTCTCTCTAACAAATAAATAAATAAAATCTTAAAAAAAAAAAAAAAGTTTAAATCCTTTAAAAAAAAAAAAACTTAAAACCAATAAACACACAAAACTCTATTTGCCTTTTAGGTAAGCAGGAGACATTAATGATTTTTGGCTTCACTCAATCCACTTTTCCATTCCTTCCATTATATAGTCTATGATCTTAAATGCTGGTTTAAAATAATACTATTTCTAAATCTTAAAAAAAAAAAAAAAGTGGGGGGGGGACACCTGGGTAGCTCAGTGGGTTAAGCCTCTGCCTTCGGCTCAGGTCATGATCTCAGGGTCCTGGGATCAAGCCCCAAGTCAATCTCTCTGCTCAGCAGGGAGCCTGCTTCCCCCTCTCTCTCTGCCTGCCTACCTGTGATCTCTATCAGATAAATAAATAAAATTTTTAAAAAATAAATAAAATAATACTATTTTGGAGGTGGGTCAGGAGATGGGTGAAGTCGGTGATGGGGATTAAGGAGTGCACTTCTCATGGTGAGCTCCAAGTATTGTATGGTACTGTATACCTGAAACTAATATAATACTGTATGTTAACTGGGGAATTTAAAACTTATGGTTTTTATTTTTTTTATTTTTAAACGATTTTTACTTATTTATTTGACAGAGAGAGAGAGATCACAAGTAGGCAGAGAGGCAGGCAGAGTGGAGGAAGCAGGCTCCCCGCTGAGCAGAGAGCCCGATGCGGGGCTTGATCCCAGGACTCCAGGACCATGACCTGAGCCGAAGGCAGAGGCTTCAACCCACTGAGCCACCCAGGCGCCCCAATTTATGGTTTTTATAGAGCTATCCTATGAACCAGCAATTTCACCACTGGGTATTTACCCCAAAGATGCAAATGTAGTGATCCGATGGGGCACATGCACCCCAGTGTTTATAGCAGCAATGTCCACAATAGCCAAACTATGGAAAGAGCCTAGATGTCCACCAACAGATGAATAGATAAAGAAGATGTGGTATATATATACAATGGAATATTATGCAGCATTCAAAAATGAAATCTTGCCATTTGCAATGATGTGGATAGAACTAGAGGGTATTGTGCTAAGCGAAATAAATCAATCAGAGAAAGACAATTATCATATGATCTCACTGGTATGAGGAATTTGAGAAACAAGACAGAGGATCATAGGGTAAGGGAGACAATCCATAAGAGACTCTTAATCTCAGGAAACAAACTGAGGGTTGCCAGAGTGGAGAGGGTGGCTGGGTGATGAACACTGAGGAAGGTATGTGCTAGGGTGAGTGCTGTGAATTGTGTAAGACTGATGGATCACAGACCTGTATCCCTGAAACAAATAATACATTATATGGTAATTTAAAAAATAAAATTGTGGCACCTGGGTGGCTCAGTGGGTTGAGGCTCTGCCTTCGGCTCAGGCCATGATCTCAGCGTCCTGCGATTGAGCCCAGTGTCAGGCTCTCTGCTCACTGGGGAGCCTGCTTCCCCCTCTCTCTCTGCCTGCCTCTCTGCCTACTTGTGATCTCTGTCAAATAAATAAAATAAAAATCTTTTATTAAAAAATAAAATTTAAGGTTTTTTAAGTATTTACATTTACATTTTTTTAATCTTTAAATTGAAATTTTTTTTAATATTTTAAAATAAAATAAAATGATACTATCTTCTCTCCCAGTATGTGTATGTATTGTTGATTTTGCATCCATTTCTCTTGATCCACCATCTTTGTTAATAATATACCCTTACCTATTGGGGCTTGGTGAATTTCTTTAATCTCCAATTCCTTCAAGTAGTTTTTTTTATTGTTTGGGGGGTTTTTTTGTTTGTTTGTTTGTTTTTTGAGAGAGAGAAAGAGAGAGAGAATGCATGTGCAGGGGTTGGAGGCAGAGGGAAAGAGAGAATCTTAAGCAGATTCTCTGGATGTGAGGTTTGATCTCACAATACTGAGATCAAGATCTGAGCTGAAATGAAGAGTCAGAGGCTTAACCAACTGAGCCACACAGGTGCCCCAGACTTCAGTTCATATTGAGGCCCACCAAGATCTCTTTACTTCCCAATAAGACTGATGGTTCTGTTGTGTTACATAGTTCATATGGTGTCTCCCATTGGGTTCCCCAGAAAGTAGACCTGAGACAAAAACTTAGGGACAAGTAATTTGAGAAAGACAGGTAGTGGGAACATGAGCCAGGAAAGGAAGGAAAATCAATCAAGGATACATGAAAGAGTGGGGTACCATTGTGGGCAAATGGGGTACAAGCCTAATGGGGCCCTCTGAGAAAATACAGAACATAACTCAGAATTGCCCAGCTGAGAAGGGAGCAGGCTGGGATATTTCTCCATGAACCTCTATTCCTCATTGATTGAGGGTGATTCCTGAAAGCACTAAATCCCCATCACTTGAGGCCTGTCACACCCAAAGAGCCAGGCAATTTCCTATGGCCAAAGAAAGTCCTCAGGCAAAGAACTCAGGTTCTTAAGGTAAGGAGCCTTCCACATATGGGAACTTGTCCACTGAAGCTTAAGAACTCAGGAGATAAGAGGGGCACCAACAGCATCTGCTCAAAGTGGTATTTCATAAAGTCCCACAAGGAGCACCAGAGGCTATGACAACTGGATGTATTTGAGAGTAATTGCATTACAGTGCTGCTTCACAGCTATTTTTGGAGTCTGTGCCATAAGAACACCTTCCCATTAAGACCTCAAGCAAAGGGATGCCTGGGTGGCTCAGTTGGTTAAGCAGCTGCCTTTGGCTCAGGTCATGATCCCGGCGTCCTGGGATCGAGTCCCTCATCGGGCTCCTTGCTCGGCGGGGAGCCTGCTTCTCTCTCTGCCTCTGCCTGCCACTCTCTCTGCCTGTGCTCATTGTCTCTGAAAAATAAATAAAATCTTTAAAAAAAAAAAAAAAGACCTCAAGTAAGGCATGTGAACAAGAACAGGGTCCCAAAATTATAGCAACTTCCCCTAGAATTGTAGAAAGATTACAGAAAAAAATATTACATCTCTTATTTTGTTAGTAAGCACTTTTAAATGTTGAATATTTTCCAATTAAATATTTTAAAATTTTATCCCTGAAGGCATTTCTGAAAATGTTATTCAGAAAAATATAGGGAAATATTTTCCAGCAGCTTGTTTTATGAGTTAAAAACACCTCATTTCAACTCCTTGTGCAATAAATTTTATTTTAAGGGTATTCAAGTTAGCAAATTGTCAAGTTCAGAATCAAATATTGGAAAAGTCATAAATGTTGACCAACAGTTGTATACTATACAATGGAACATTACTCAACCACCAAAAATGGACAAGCTCTATCATTTGCAGTAACTTGGATGGACCTAGAGGGTATTATGCTAAGTAAAATAAGTCAGAAAGAGAATATGTGAAACCTTAAACTTATATGTGAAACCTAAAAAACAAAATGAATAACCAAACAAAAAATAGAATCAGACCTATAAATACAAAGAATAAACTGATGGCTTGCAAAGGAGAGGGAAAAATGGATATGGGGAAAATGGATATAGGGGAGTTGGAGACACAAGCTTCCAGTGTTGGAATGGATAACTCATGGAAATAAAAGGTACAGCACAGGGAATATAGCCGATGGTACTGTAGCTGCATTGTGTGGTGACAGTGGTAGCTACACTTGTGGTGAGTATGGCATAATGTATAGAGTTGCTGAATCATTATGTTGTACACCTGAAAGTAATGTGATATTGTATGTCAGCTATACTCAAAGCAAAATAAGTTTATGAACATTTGAAATGCCAATAGACTACACTACTTTTGAATGGTTGAAATTTTTTTTGAAGATTTTATTTATTTATTCGACAGAGAGAGAGAGATCACAAGTAGGCAAAGAGAGAGGGGGAAGCAGGCTCCCTGCTGAGCAGAGAGCCCGATGTGGGGCTCAATCCCAGGACCTTGAGATCATGACTGGAGCCGAAAGCAGAGGCTTAACCCACTGAGCCACCCAGGTGTCCCTTGAATAGTTGAAATTTTTAAATAGTTGAAAGGATTTCAGAAATAAAAAAGGACAAAAACACAAATGTTGTATTCAAATGTGCCCACTGGCATATTGTGCCACATACTTAAAATTTTTAAATGAAAAATGTTCCAAAATGCTATGGCATAAACTATTTTCTCAGTTAGAGTTCATTTCCATACTGCTCTGAAAATAGCAGTCTTTGATAATGTGAAGCATAAATTTAGCATTCACCTACAATTCATCTTTTCTCTTTTTAAGTAAACACTAGGACTTCTGTTTTCAGAAACTGAACAACCATCAAAGCAAGCTGAGTGTCTGAAAATTACTCTGCCCTTGAGTGTGCCTGGTTTCTATAATGAAAAGATGCACTTGACTCATAGCAATTTTGTCAGATTTGAACATTTGGAAAGATAATCCCATTACCAAACTATGCACCACCACCACCTCCACTGGAATTACATAAATGAATTTAGCACTAAGATCAAAGTTTCTTTAAAAAAAAATTTTTTTTAAGCTGTTCTTTAGGCCTGAAGAACTTAGACCTTAATGAAACATTCAAGACATTTTTTAAAACTCTGGAATCTAGACAGATACATGTGTGACCTACCAATAAAGGCTGCCACAAGTCATGATCAGGGTCTTTCAAGGCAATGGTTCTAGGGACACCTGAGTGGTTCAGCCAGTTAAGCATCTGACTTCAACTCAGGTCATGATCTCAGGGTCTTAGGATCCAGCCATGTATGTGTGAGTCACTTGCTCAGCAGGGAGTCTACTTGTCCCTCTCCCTCTACCCCTTCCGCCGCTGGAACGCTCTTGCTCTCTTTTAAAAAAAAAAAAAAGACAGTGGTTCTATGTTGGGTTTAATCTCCACCATATTTAGAAGAACTCTAATATTTGTTATAAATCCTCAGTGCAAGTAAGATAACTTCAGGTCTGAAAGTGACCAGCTCTCTTATATTGTATTCCACAAATGAAATGTGTTGAAATGAGGAAGGGAGCTTCACTTGACATGGACCTGCTAAATATAAAATGACAATTTACCAATAACAAACCCTCATCTATCTTGGGAAAAGAATAATTTTTATCTTTAAGTGCAAAGTTTCCGATTCAACTCTAAAAGTCATTGCAGGGGTGCCTGGGTGGCTCAGTGGGTTAAGCCTCTGCCTTTGGCTCAGGTCATGATCCAACATCCTGGGATTGAGCCCCGCATCCGGTTCCCTGCTCCGCAGGGAGCCTGCTTCCTCCATTCTCTCTCTGCCTGCCTCTCTGCCTACTTGTGATCTCTGTCTGTCAAATAAATAAATAAAATCTTTAAAAGAGAAAAAAGAAGACAGGGAGGCAGATCATATGTATGTCCTTACATTTATCTTGCATTTTAATATCATCACTACCAACAGATTTTATTTTCTTCTTTAAAATAGGGAAGTGCCTAGATAGCCTATCAAACCATTCCGAGCACCTACGAATCCAATAGGAGATCGAAGAAAAGAAAAACAACAATTCTAGAAACAGAAAATCGACCACTTTCTAAAAGGTAGGACCAGCGGAGAAGTGAATCCAACGCGATGGGAAGATAGACCCCAGGGGGAGGGGCCGGCTCCGGCAAGCGGCGGAGCACAAAATCAGGACATTTAAAAGTCTGCTCCATGGAGGGACATCACTCCAGAGGCTAAACTGGGGTGAAGACCTCACGGGGACAGTGTGGACTCAGGTCCCACGGGGTCACAGAAGGATCGGGGGTGTCTGAGTGTCGCAGAGCTCACAGGTATTAGAGCGGGGAAGCCGGCTGCGGAGACAGAGCCGAGGTTTCCTAGTGGTCTGAGACACGGACCGGTGCTCTGTGGCACGGGCCGGTGCTCTGTGCGAGGGGTCCCCACAAGATCCGGGGAGACTCCAACCCGGGAGAGCTCAGGGATCCACGGGGTTCAGAGACTCCAGGTGGGACTCTGCCGGAGACAGAGACACTTGGTCACAGGCTGGGTGAGCTCGGAGCGCTCCCAGAAGCCAGTGAGACGGGACTGATTACGCATGATTTTCTCCAAGCGCGGCTGGAGACTGGGGAGACGGGAGTGATTAAATGCTTTTCTCTGAAGGCGCACTGAAGACTGGGGACCCTAGCTCTCAGCTCCTCTGAACCGGAGATTGGGAGGCCGCCATTGTCATTCTCGTCCTCCGGAACTCTACGGAAAGTCCAGGGAACAAAAGCTCCCGAAAGCGAACCTGAGAGGATTACTTAGCCCAGCCCCTGGTAAGGGCGGTGCAATTCCGCCTGGGGCAAAGACACTTGAGAATCACTACAACAGGCCCCTCCCCCAGAAGATCAAAGAAATCCAGCCAAGACCAAGTTCACTTAACAAGGAGAACAGCGGATTCTTATCTGGACAAAATGACAAGGTGGAAAAACTCACCACAAAAAAAAGAACAGGAGGCAGGACCGAAGGCTGGGGACCTAATCAATACAGACATTGGTAATATGTCAGATCTGGAATTCAGGATGATGATTCTCAAGGTTCTAGCCGGGCTCGAAAAAGGCATGGAAGATATTAGAGAAACCCTATCAGGAGAAATAAAAGCCCTTTCTGGAGAAATAAAAGAACTAAAGTCTAATCA
>ML099748.1:0-24344 GCA_003697995.1 Taxidea taxus jeffersonii
ATTTTTTGGCAAGGTTTCATGGTAGATCTTTAACCTTATTTTTAGGCTCTGATTCCTAGGAGTTCTCCACCTATTCTGGGTACTAATCTTGTACTGATTTTAGGTTTCAAATCTTCCAGTTGTACATTTTCCTTTCATTCCCTTAGCTTTTGAACATAAACTCTTAATAGTTCATGGATAATACTTAGTATATTTAAGAAACATTTTCTTACTGAAGTCATAAAGATATTTTATAAAGTTCTACCTCAGGTTTAAGTATTCACACTAGTCACAAACCAAGTACAGATGAATTTAATTCTATTTTCTCCCAATCTATAACCTATTGGAGAGTACATCCCTCCCCTAGCCACCAGCCAGCAATAGAACTGTCAGTATTAAGTTGCCATATGCATGAGTTCATGTCTAAAATCTGTTCTTTCAGTCTATCTGTCCACCCAGCCCAATACCATACTTTTACACCTATACAAAACTGACAGCTTGTATAATCCTAACAAGCTGATTTGGTAGTTGGCACACTTCCAAGTTGAGCCCTTGGCTTTATTTAACCATAATAGCTTTCACTTGTATTTTGGATAAAATGCTAAAACTGCTGCCCTCCCCCTACTTACCAGCAAATCAAAAATGATATCACACCCCAGGAGGGAGTGGTGAAGGTTACATTTACAAATACCTAAAAGAAACAAGGACAGTGGTGCTCATCATATCTCTATCGAATTCACCAGTCTGATGACTGCAAAAAAACAAAGGATCTGGAGTGAGTTTGCTATGTCTACTAGTTGGTAGCTTCTTTTGCAGCTGCAGGGACATCAAATATCTTTGCTAAAAAAAAGATTAACTTGCCTCAGATAACATGGTATCCAAATTATTAGTATGATAAATATGTTCTATCAAGAAAAACAGAAGTAGCTCACATTTCCATTGAATAGACAGCATTATTAAATTTTCTTGCCCCAGAGCTGTGTAAACTCTTCCATACTTTCAAAGTTTGAAGAGATCAGAACCATCAATGTTTGAAGGACAGCATACTGACTCACCCTACTGATGGCATGCTATCTGGACTAGATGAGCAGAAAAGGCTAATAGTGTAAACCATTCATATTCAGGGGCCTACTCATAAGTAAAGTTTTTATAACTCGAACTCAGGGGTGTGTTGGGCTATTTCATGCAAAGTAAAAGATGAATTACTGTACCTTCCACCATGAAGAAAGCCTAACACCTGGTGGGGCTTCATAGGTTTGAAGGCAGTATATTCCCACCTAGGATGACTACTTTAATCCACGTACTGTGTGGCAAAGAAGGCTGCAAACTCCAAGTGGGGCCTACAGAAAAAACTGGCCCTTTAGTAAATCAGCCTATGCTGTTTGAGATGCTCTAGAAACCCTATTTAGCATGACTGAGCAATCCCTTCGGAAAGGGTCAAGGTACTAAATGTCTTAGGCTTTGTAGGACATCTGGCATCTGCAAATATTAACTCTCCCATTGTAGTGCAAAAGCAGCTATAGACAACTCCAAAAAGATGGAAAAACAGGTCAGCAGCAGTCCTATTTAAGCTCAGAAATTGTTATAGAGTTAACTCTTAAATTAGGTCTGTAATCCATTTCAAATTAACCTTTATGTATGGATTAAGGTATGAAGTAGAATTTTTGATGAACTTTTTCCCATATGAATACCTAATTGTTTTAGTCATGTTTATTAGAAAAAGCCTTACTGAATTATGTTTGTGCCTTTGTTAAAGATTGAATGTAGAGAACTATTTCTGGACTCCTGTTGATGTACTCAGGGAAGAACTCAATGCCCAGATACAAGGTATAGGAGTATTGGTCATCTTCCATCTTTTAGTTCTTCAGTGTCTGCCTTAGCTTTTGATGTGAAATCTTGCTCTTCAGGGTAGCCCCCAACCAATGACTGTATCACCACCTTGGTCAGTCATTGGCTGGAGGCTGTCCAGAGAAGAACTTGCCCTTGTCTACTGTTACTTTGGTCAAAGAATTAGCTATTTCTATCCGTTTTAGTCCTCCCCTCTGGAGAAAATTTTCTCCATTGCAGATACTTCCAGGTCTGCATTGCAATCTTGTGGACCCTCTTATCTTCTCTCTCTCTCTCCCAAATATTAACTCCCTCAAAGTTTTTGCATCCCTAAACCCTGAATATACTCCTCAGAAATCTTAAGCTGGCAAGTGATCTATGACTACTCTTATGCCAGTATCACTATCTTGACTATTGTAGCTTTTGTTCTCAATTGGGTAGTAAAGATCCTCTACTTTGTTCTATATTAGAATTACCTCAGCTAATCAATCTTTATTTCTGTATAAATTACTGTCAATTACTACAGAAAGTGCTGATATCTTGTTTAGTATTATGTTGCCTATTCTCCCCATAGAACTATACAGCCATCTTAACATTAGTTAGGTCTTATTAATGCATTAGAGATCATTCTACTTAGAGCTTTTTCTCTAACATTTTAGATAAATGTTATACTTCAAAAATTTTAAAAAAACATTTAAAATAAGGTCTTTTGTCAGTCAACATTGGCTCGGTTCTTTTTATTGGACTTTAGTCCAACAAACACTTCAAGAGAAGAATTAGTGTCATTGATATCATAAAACAAAAGCAAAAAGGAATCAGTGGAGTAACTCAGATTGGAAATAGCAGGCAGCCATTAGCACCTCATTAGACTAATGAGATAAAGTGAAGATATGGCAGTCCAGGGCCACTTGAAGGCTATCTGGCAAGAGCAGGCGGCATGGAGAATATGTAGTCACTGGGAGATGGTGCTCAAATCTAGAGAAAAGTCAAAGTATTTGAGTTTCTATTCCTCTACTGCCTAGTATTCTGTTAGTATGTGCCACTTGCTGAACAAGCCAGAAGCTTGTTGACAGATGTTTTAGTTATCTACTGCTACATAAGAATACTATGACTGTTGTAGCCTAAATCAACACATTTATTAGCTCTGTTCCAATGGATCAAGAATCCAGGCATAGTTTAACTGGATACTCTGTTTCATAGTCTCACAAGGCCACAGTCAAGGTGTTGGGTGGGCTGTATTCTTATCTGAAGGCTTGATTAAGAAAGAATCTACTTCCAAACTCAGATGGTTGTTAGTAAAATTCAATTTCTTGTGGTTTTGGGCTAAGATTTAGTTTCTTGCTGGTTTTTGGCTGGCAGCCATCCTCATTTTCTAGAGACTTCTGGTTTCTTTGCCACATGGGTTCTCTAAATACCAGTGAGTGCTTCATAAAAGTCAAAAGGGAAATAAGATTGGACATTTATCTTGTAGAAATATTATGTAAACTAAGCATGAAAAGGACATTTTCATTTTGTTTATATCTTATTAGACTCAGATAATAGGTCCTGCCCATTTTTGAGGATCTTCACAACTATGTGAATACCAGAGGCCAGGACCATGAGGGCTATCTCCAGAGGTGGTCCATCACTAGCAGGGGAACCTGGAAAGCATGGTTTGCAGAGAGAAAGGTAGCCAAGTCTGTAAAGACAAAACAAAGGACTTGCATGAACATGATCTTTTAGGTGCCAAATATCAAATTGTCTGAACCAGAACTATTTTGGCCACATCTATTTCTTTTCCTGCTTATTGATTTCACTCCATTCCAATCTCTCTTATAGCCAATTACTCTAGCATGTGTTAAATGTCTGAAAACATGCATCTATCTTTTGGAAATAGGTTATAGGTATTTTTAATTTACATAAGTGATACTGTGCTATAGATCCCTCATTTTCATTAAACACTCCAAGATTGGTGATGGTTGTTATACTACATGCAGTTTATGGTTTCTAACTTCTTTAATTTTATTTTTCATTTCCTGTTATAAACCTCTAGATTCATTACCAACTTTTCTTAACACCAAAATGAATATTCTAGAATATTCCCTTTATGAATCTATGAAATTATGTGTGATAATTCTAGGAATGTGACTCATTAGGTTATATCTCTTCATCTCCTATCTGACACCATTAAAGTAGAAGACAAAATCTGGAGCTCTATGCTAAACTGATCATTATACATTGAACTCTGTATTCTATTAACAGAGCATACATTTTCCAGGCATCCCTCAAAAACTAATAGAAATCAATATTATAGTGGACTAGAGATTCTTAAATTTCAAAACATAGAAATTACATCGTGAAAAGAGAATATAACTTACAGAGAAAAAAAATTTCCTATAGCCTTCCAATTTGAAGTGCTTTGCTTCATAACTATGGGGTCAAAGAATAAATACCCAGAGGTAAACCCATAGCCTTAAATACTTTAAAAAAACACATTTTCCATTGTGTCTATATACCACATCTTTAACCATTTGTCTGTTGAAGGGTATCTTGGTTCCTTCTACAATTTGGCTATTGTGGACATTGCTGCTATGAACAATGGGGTGCATGTGCCCCTTCTTACTACATCTGTATCTTTGGGGTAAATATCTAGTAGTGCAATCACTGGATCATAGGGTAGCTCTATTTTTAATGTCTTGAGGAACAGTACATATATACGATTGAATATTACTCAGCCATCAGAAAGGATGAATACCCATCATTTGCATTCATGTGGATGGAACTGGAAGGGATAATGCTAAGTGAAATAAGCCAAGCAGAGAAAAACAATTACCATATGGTGTTGCTCATGTGTGGAGCATAAAGAATAGAGCAGAGGACCACAGGGGAAGAGAGGGAAAACTGAATGCAAAGAAATTAGAAAGGGAGACAAACCATGAGACTCTGGACTCCAGGAAACAAACTGAGTGTTACAGAAGGGAGGGTGTTAGGGGGATGGGGTTACCAGGTAATGGGTATTAAAGAGAGCACATGTTGGGATGAGCTCTGGGTGTTATATGCAACTAATTTAGTGTTCAACAATTCAACAAAAATTTATGATGTACATGTTGGCTAACTTAACAAAATGAAAGAAAAAAAATTAAAAAATAAATTTTTTTGACAAAATATTCAAGCCTAACCATAGCTTTAGCCAAATTCTACAAACACTTTTTTGTTCCTGGTGGTGGGTATCCACATATTGCATAGAGCACTGGGTGTGGTGCATAAACAGTGAATTATGGAACACTGAAAAGAAATTTTAAAAAATTATTCATAGTTGGGTGTTCATCCTTTCTGATGGAGGCATGGAATTCCATTGTATATATGGACCATGTCTTCTTTGTCCATTCATCTGTTGAAGAGGGTCTGGGCTATTTCAGGATGGTGAATGTGGCCATTGTTACTATGAACATCTTGTAGAGCATAAGGAATAACATGGAGGACATTAGGAAAAGGAAAGGAAAAGTGAATTGGGGAAAATCAGAAGGGGAGACAAAACATGAGAGACCATGGACTCTAAGAAACAAACTGAGGGTTTTGGAAGGGAGAAGGTGGGGGAATGCATTAGCCTGGTGGTGGATATTAAGGAGGGCATGTATTGCATGGAGCACTGGGTGTGGTGCATAAACAATTAAACTTGGAACACTAAAAAATAAAATAAAATTACAAAAAAAATCACTAAAGAACAAGAAAACAAGCAGAAAGTGACACACAGTTGGTAAATGAGCTTGCTCTTCAAGGAACTGGGCTGAGTGGGGAATAGCCTTTTTGAGGTTTATGAAGTAGATGTGAATTGGATAAAAGATGGGACCTGGCCACTAACTGGTCACTTAGCTTTGGACAAATGGTTTCTCTTCTCTGTTTAAACTTACCATCTCTAAGATAAGCTGAGATCAGGGGGAAGAAAGGAAGGAGACTGGGAGGTTTGACAATATACTATTTAAGTAAATACTAGCCATAATTTTGACTTCAAAACTAATGAGCCAGAATATCTAAGCTTATGAATGTTAAGAGGCTTGAGCAACTGAGTCTATCTGGTTCAGTAGAGGTCCCTCTCCTACCCTCTACTTTGAGCATAGACCCACAGGAAGTTGTTTGTACTCATCCCTAGGGGGATAGAGATAAGTGGGCAGTGTTGTCTTAAGCAGAAGATACTTCTCTGTGCAGGACCCATGGGACATGAACTTGTTGTTATGGGGGAATAGGACTATTTCAAGTCTAGCACTACTTTTGACCTCCCATCTCAAACATGGCCACATTGTAGTTTATGAGCTTCTTTCTACAATATTGACAAATAAGGTAAGGAATAATGTCCTCAGCATGTGCTCAGTCTACCACCTTGAACTTGAAATATGATAGCTACAAATACTTCTCCCTTTTCAACATCAACATTATTTAACTTGCTGGGACAACATTACAGTGGTGAAAAATTATGGTAGCAGTAATGTCATTTTTCTAACTAAATTGAATGCTTCTAATGTTCATCATTAAGTGATGTTTGCTCTAAGCCTTTGGAGGATTCCTTGTATTGAGTTACAGACATTTCCTTTTATTCCTAGCTTGACAAAATTTACTCAAAGTTTGCAAATGCTTTTTTTTTTTTGAAATTTGAGATAAGCCACATTATCTCCTTTAACAAGTTAATGCAGTGAGTTACTGATATTCCCCCCATATTGATCTATCCTTGCATTTGAGATAAATTCTACTTTGTCCCTATATATTATTATTTTAATATACTGCCATGTTTGATTTTCAAATTTTTTAGCTTCTTTGAATCTTTGTTAATGATGTTGACCTATAGCTTGCTGTTCTCATTCTCTGTGGTATCAAATTATGCTAGCTTTATAAAACTAGGCAATTTTCATCTTTATTTTGGCATTTTCTTTCTTTGCGCAATGTATCATCTTTTATCACTCAGGGTCTAAACCAGGAAAACAGAAAACATTTCAAGTATTTACTACAAAGGGAATCTAATCCAGATAATGAGTTCTTCTGAAGATGAATGTGCTAGAAGCCAAACAAGGGGATTGAGATGGTGAGGAAACTGAAAAAATGAGAGGCTGCAGGGATCCAATATCACCCTAGGCTGGGGAGATAATGAGGAGGAAACTGTGTTAGGAAACCCAGGTTGGGTACCTGGAGAAAGAGAAGCCAAGGTGGGTCTAAGTCCCAGAGTAGCTGCCTGAGACAAAGAAGGGGGAGGAATAACCTGGATTTCTGCCACCACCCAATCCCCCACCAGCCTTCTCACTGGGCAAAAACTACTAAGAACCAACAGAATGGGGAGCCTGGGAAATTCAGCCTGCAAGTACAAAGTCAGCCCTCTGCAATACACTGACTAGAACAGAAGGGCAAAGACTGAAACTGAAAACAAATGTCAATAGTTTGGGATTCATTCCAGGATGTCACTATCTGAACAATGCTATGAACATTCTTGAATGTGTTTCCTGGTTTACATATTTAAGATATTCTTTATGGTGTAATCCAGGAGCTGTTGGGCATATAGACCTTATATTTTATTGGAAACCACCAAACTGTATTACAGTGCACTTGTATGTTTTCTATCCTCAGCTGTGTATTAAAATTCTTCTTGTTCCTTGTCCCTAACAATATTAGTTTCAGGGATCTTGTTTGTTTCTCCAGACTCCCTTCTTTTCTCCATTCTCTTCTATGCTACCAGAGGCTGACATGAACACTTTATCACTCAGACTCTCAGCCCTTTGATCTCTGGTTTTGCCTTGTCAATGGGGAACACTGGAAGAGATCTGAAGGAAGGTAACTACTCTTCCCCCTGGTCCCTCTAGGGGTAGATAGCCACTCTTCACTCTTCCCCTTGGTTACTACACTATCCAGTGTTTTCCCTCTATATATTGCCAACATCATTGTGAAGAATCCCTTTGCAAATTGTCTTATTTTAAACTGATCAAGCCATTTAGCTCCCACGGGGTCTCAGAATGATAGGTACTCTTTATCTTTTGAATGGTTGCCAATCTGGGCTTCTATAATCTTGTGTTCAAATCTTGTGATTATAGAATCATCATTGATTCTATAATCAATGTGTTCAATGACTTCCATCCCTAGTCATTAGTGTTGTTGAACATCTTCATGTCACTGGCTATTTCTGCTTATACGAGTTTATCTGAGTTATAGGAGTTCATTATGTAATCTGAATGTTAGCCTCTTTTGGGGTTTATATGGTAAAAATATTTTCTCCAAACTTAAAATGTGTTTTTCTCTCTATAATACCTCTTTAATTCTCAATTCTTTTATATAGCACAAATTAATAAAAACTTAATGTGGTTTTTTACATACCAAAGAATTTCTTCTACTTTACCTCAAAGTCCTAAGATAACTTTAGAAGACAACAGAGTAAGCTGCCTTTTACCTCTACCTCTTTAATATATCTGGAATTGATACTTTCTGCACATGGCAAGAGGTAGAGTCCATACTCATGCTTTTCCATATGAATAATTTCCTGTCTTAGACTCATTTATGGAAGCATTCATTCCTGACTCACCCCCTCCCTGCTCTGAGGCAGCTGTGTCATTTTAGACTTCCGCATACTTGAGTCTATTCTGGGTTCTTCATTCTGTTCTGTTGGTCTTCATTACCACTTTTTAGTCTTTTTCTAGTAGAACATGCCTCTGCTTTGTTTTTCTTTAGCAGTGCATTAGCTATTCTGGTCCCTTTGCTTTTTCATATAAATTTAGAATGAACTTGTCAATTACTAGAGAAAACAAAACTTTTGGAGTTTAATATTATCCTGTTAAATCTGATTATGGATGTTTTTATTTTGGCATTCTGCTTGTGTTCTTAGAACTTCTAGGATATGTGGTTTTTTATTTTTTTTAAGTTTTCAGCCTTTCTATCTTTATCCCTCACTTTTAAAAATAGACTATTTTAAAGCAATTTTAGGTTCATAGCAAAATTGAGCAGAAGTTAGTGTTCAAATGTTATCCCTTGGCCCCACTGTTCTATCTCCTACATATTTCTTCTGCCTTCTTTACACTCTTCTCTTTCTGGGAATTTGATAATATTAAACAATGAGATACTGTTCTGTATGTCTTGGATTCTGAGGGGTTTGTTTTGTTTCAGTTTTTACCATTTTTTTCTATTCAAATATCCTCAAGTTCTTGAATTCTTTTGTCAGCTAGGTCAAGTCTTCTGAGGAGACATATAGAGACAATCTTTTTCTGATACCATGTCTTATGGGAACTTTTCCATTGAATATTTTAATAGTTTCTATTTCTCTGCTGAAATTCTCTACTCATGCATATTGTCTGCTAAATCTTTTATCTGATGGCTTAAAACCTGTCTGCTCTTCTAGCATCTCAGGTATCCCTGTTGGTTGTGCTGACCATTTCACCCTTTTATAATAGGCAGTTCTTCCCATTCTCGGTTTGAGCACCAGCTACTGTGAAGAGATAAATAAAATTCTCACCAAGAAGTGGGCTACTAGGTGGTTAGATGTGGAGATATAGGGTAGTAAGTCAATATGGTCAGATGTTGACTTGGTTTTGGGGTTTTGTTAATGCTCTTACCTTTACAAATTTTAGTTTCTGTATTGGAATCTGCTTTTCCCTTATGTTTGTGGTGCCAGAGTTTGGTTGGTTGGTTGGTTGGTTGGTTGGTTGGTTTTTTCTGTGTTCCTGCCCATCCTCTGCTTTTAGCCATTTCTCCATGCCTATACCATAGAAAGGATCTCTCCATGGCCCTCCTCTGCCCTTGCAGTAGACTGCTGGGCTTGTTACAAGTGCTAGGATTATGGCAAGGGCAAAGCTGTCCTCTATTCTCCTTGACCAGCCTTAGTCTCAGGTTGGTCCTGTATACTTGGGCTTCTGGGGTGGCAGTTTCTAAGCAATTCTACCCTGTACTCATGACAACACTCTCCCTGGTCTGAGCAGGAAAACATATGCTACCTGACCCCCAGTAGTATCATGCCTCTATATTGGTGTAGGAATGGGGGCAGGCTATGGGGTTTCCTGCTCCCTTTTTCTCCCAGATGCTGTGGCACTTGTCTTTAGTCCTGGAAACAGGAAAGAAACACCTTCTCTCTTACAAAGAAGATGAGTTTTGCTTCTCTTCCTTAAGGTTTGGTCTTTGCCATGCTCTGGGAGGAGAGCATTTCTCATTCCTCTCCCAGTGGCACAATAGTTTATTTCCTTCTGAGATTAGGTCCAGGGAAGGGGGAGTTATTTGTACCTTGCATCCAGCTGCAGCCAATCCTGAGCTACGTGGCTGTGCCACCAAGCAGAACTCTCTGGTCTCTGCCCTACTCTTTCTCATCAACAGCTCAAGAAGGCCTTTGACAAGGATCTTGAATGTGAACATCTTTTATGTTCTGCATACCCAAATATTCCAAGCTTTGTCCCAAACTTGCCTTTTAAGAATTTCTGAACATTCTGATTTCTTCTGACTCATTTCTTTGCGGGTTACTACCCCTTCCTTCTGTGTTCTGCCAATGTAAGACTGTTCTGTCTCTCCTCAGAGGAGATTAGCACTCTGGAATCTAGTTCACTTGGATGCTTTGTAAACTCAGGCCTCTGGGTTCAAGACAAATTAAAATTTTGTAGATCATCTGTCTTAAGGGAAGAGTGTTCTTTTGAAGCTTTCTACACTCTGAACAGAAAGGATACCTTATCCTCCAATTCCAAATCTGTACCGAGTTTTTCCTTGATCTATGGATTACAAGTGAAACTCTTAATTCCCAAATATTATATTTTACATCATTTTTATTGCTTATTTCTAGTCTTCTTTCATTTAATTGGCATTCAGTATAAATTGCTTTTGAATTTTGCTTTGCTTTATTTTGCAGAAGTTCTGCATGTGCTTGAATGTGTTTTTGCGTTTACTAGGTACAGTGTTCACTATATGTGTTCCAGTTTATTAATTGCAGTGGTCAAATCTTTGACTTCCTTACTGTTTTGTCTGCTTTTCTATCAGTTACTAAGATAACTAGATTAATAGTCCAATATGATCATGGATTTTTCATGTGAAAAGAACTACAAATCTTAGCTGACATATTTTGAGGTAGAAAAGCATTAGAGATAGTTACTTCAAAATGATTGTTCAGTCTGAGTACACATAATAACTTGACCTCAATATTTTTCTGACATGTTAGACATAACTTTGGGTTTTAATTTCTTTCTATTTCCCTCCACCTCTTCTACATAATTATTTTATAGACCGTGTGCATAGCTAGGTTTTCTGAGGCTTGACATCTTAACTGAAGCATTTAGCCCTTTGTTACTAATACTTGGATTTAAGACTTATTCCACAAGGTCTGATTCTTTTTCTCTCTCCCTGCTTTCTTTTGAACTGATTACACTTTTCCCCCCAGTATTTCCTTCTGCTAATGAGGTTATTCTTTCTGTGATTTTTGTGGCAATGTTAAAAATTGCAAGATGAGTTAACTAAATGCTAATAATCAGTACCTTAGCTCTCTACCTAGACAACTTTACACATTTGAGGTGTTTAATCTGTTGAGGTTATATTTATTCTACCTTGGGCCAGTGAAAGCTTCTGCCAAGAGTTGGTACTTCAGAATTGTTTTTTAATGTTCAGTTAGCCACCGTATAAATACATCATTAACTTTTGAAGTAGTGTTCAATGATTCATTAGTTCCGTATAACACCCAGTGCTCATCACAACATTTGTTCTCATCTACTTTAGGGCAACAAGACCAAATTGCAGATATTAGGGGAGTAGCAATAACTTCTATTATACCAATGACCCCCACATTTTGGTGGAGATCAGAATCACCACAAAACTTGGTGGAAAATATAAAGGCAAGACCCATTCTTGCCTCAATGAGTGTGGGCCTTTATGCCTGATTAGCATTTCAGGGGATTCAAATGTAGAATTTTAGTAGCAAATTCAAATATAGAATTTAGTAGCAAATGATGCTATAATGCAGAAGGTTCTCAGACTTCTCATCTGTGGTGAATGAAGATGACCTAGAAATCAAAGAGGATATACTGGCTTATACAATTTCTCTATCATTTGAGAGCAAGGGAGGCAACAGTGATTACCAGGATTGAGAAATTGGTTGTTAATGGCCAGAGAAGCACTGGTGAAAGAAAAGGGAAATTCAGTTCAACTAACTACAAACTATGGCATCATCTAAAGGAATTCTCATGTCCTATAGCCAAAGTGCACATGTAGCTAAGAATCAGACCCAGGATATGATTAGGACAATAGCAGAATTACAATGGATGTTAAATTCTACCTCTGGTATACTAAAGTCTTCTATACTAAAGTCAGGCCTTGGTAAAGGAGTTAGAATACTGGTTTAGACACACCTGTCTAAAGGGTAAATACACTTTGAGTCCTTGTACTACTCATTTCTCAGAATCCTTTGGACCTTTCCTTTTGCTTAAGGGTAATGCAGAGGCCTCACCTGAGACACATCCCTCACAAGCTGATATTTACTCCTTTATAAGAGATGCCCCCAGCAGTGTAAGAGGGCTCCCCTTTCTCCACATCCTCTCCAACATTTGTTGTTTCTTGTCTTGTTAATCTTTGCCATTCTAACTGGTGTAAGGTGGTTTCTCAATATGGGTTTGATTTGAATTTCCCTGACAGTTAATGATGATAAACATTTTTTCATGTATCTGCTAGCCATTTGTATGTCTTCATTGGAGAAGTGTCTGTTCATGTCTTCTGCGTATTTTCTGACATGATCATCTGTTTTTTGGGTGTTGAGTTTGAGGAGTTCTTTGTAGATCTTGGATATAAAACCTTTTTCTGTAGTGTCGTTTGTGAATGTCTTCTCCCATTCAGTGGGGAGGGGAGTGGGAGGATGGGTGAGCCTGGTGAGGGTATTAAGGAGGGCATATATTGCATGGAGCACTGAATGTGATATGTAAACAATAAATCTTGGAACACTGAAAAAAAATTTTTTTTAAGATGCCCCATATCCCTCACAGCTTCCAGCCCAATTACTGGTGTCAAGTTCTGCACGACTTAAGTGGGGCAGGCTGTCCTTGAGACAGAGAGAAAGGATTATTCACCAAAGAATCTATAGGACCTGGCTACTCTGTCAGTAGGAACTCAGAACAGACCTATGGATCTTAAAATTTTTAGAGCAGAGAAGATAGAAGAAAAAGCCAGACAATGGAGAGTTGATTGATGTGAGGTGCCCTCACAGGACTAACTAATGTCCTGGCAAAGATGTGGAACCAGTCTTAATATGCTGCTGGTATAGCTATCAGAAGTTCTGGATAGGGTGGGAATGTGGAAAAATGGTCTATATCAGCAGTTTTCAAACTTTGCTGTACATTCAAATCATGTAGGGAAATTTTTAAAAAAATCTTGACCCTTAATCTTCCCATGATCTCTTACAAATAGATCAATCTCAAGACCTAAGACACAAACATCGGGTTTTTAGAATTGCCCAGGTAATTTTTTACTTCAGCCAAGTTTGAGAGCCACAACAGCAAATGTGGAGATGGCACAGTTACCTTGTTAAGGTTTGGGGAAAGAGCTCAGAGATGGGCCAGCTAAAAGCTTTTTGTTTCCTTTTTTTAACAAGTCAGGATGTTCCCCAGGGTGCTCCAGAGATCAGTCTTTTCCTTAAAACAAGTGCTCCACACTAGTGATAGAAGGCACCAGCCTCACTAAGAAGCAGAAGTGGCTGTCATCTACAGGCCTAGGTTGGTGGTGAGTTTATATTGAACTGGACTCACTGGTGTCCATGAAAATAGTAGGATTCAGAAATAGCAGAGGTCATGCAACAGCACTGATCACATCTACATTACTATAAAGCCAGAGTAGCAAGTAAAAGTCTTGATCCACAAGGCAATTAGACCATGACACAGCTAGTGCAAAAAATTGGCAGCCACAAAGGTATTGCTTGACCTGTATAACAAAAATAATCCAGAGCAGGTGAAAAGACTTAAACAGGCTGTCCCAATAGGAAGCAACTCTTACTCATTTTTCACACTTGAGCTAAATCCTAGCTAACTCACCTTGAAGGAAGAACCTGTGACATTACAGCAAATTCATACAGTAGTGACTCCCCAAGGTCCATCCCCATCCTCTGATCATTTGTGTGAGGAATTATATACTGAGGAAAAGAAAACACTAAGCTCTTTCAGAAAGTGCTGGATAAAGGGTTGCACATGTTAGTGATATGAGGGATGAAGAAAAAGTGCTCCTGAATTTCCAATTAGACAAGATGTAGGGGGCCAGTTAAATCCTTGGTCAAGGATTCTTCCGAGTGTCTGGTATCACTCCATGGTTATTTCCTTACTCCTTAATGAGTAACTGTAAAGGTATACTTGGAAAACTCTCATATATTTCTCCTATTCTGGGGGCTATATTTTAAAACATATGAAGTAGGTGGCCTGAATAGCTTGAATATTTGACTAGAGTAATCAAGTGTTATCTGTTCCCTAGAATGCCCCAGCAATCACTCCTTTCTCTAGAACTAAAGGAAAGCATTAGTGAGGATGATGCCAGTCTCTATGAGAAGCTGGAGTTTTGGAGGTCTTTTGTAAGCCAGGCTACATGATGATGGCAGGGGCTACACAGAGTTAGGCTTCCTGGTGTCTGGGGGGACAGAAGGATTCAGAAATGCAGAGATCTAGCACAAGCACTTAATCACATCCACATTGCCTCTAAGGGTTGCCATGAAGAGCCATGAAGCCAGAGTGGCAAGGAGAGACCATCCACAGGGCTACTAGACCAGGATCTATGGGGTTAATAAGGAAGTTGGGTGTCCAAGAAGTTTTGATTTACACAACCAAAAAGGATCAAGAGTAGATGAGCAGAGGATTAAGACCAGTCACCCCAGTGAAAAGTCCACTATCCCCTGCCCAGTACTCACACCTCAGCCGGCTGGCTAATGTGACAAGTACACAGAGCAGTGACTCCCCAAGTCCTTCCCCAAAAGCATCTATGTTCACTTAATTTGAGGAACTCAACCCTGTGAAAAGGAAGCTACTCAGATTTTCAGGAGTTGTTGAACACACAGTTGGATACATTATTGATATGAGAGACCCACAACACTTATGACTTTTCTATTAAAGGGTATGGGGGGTAATTATCACCTCCCAAGTTTGTCTTGCTCGGTCCAGTGAATCTCTGATCCATTCTATGGTCCTTTCCCATTACATGTGAAGGTCTGTCTGTAGTGGTTGGACCCACTTGGCACTTGGTAAGGCCATGTTGTTTCCTGATATATGGACTAGGGTTATACAGGCAGGAAAGACCTCCATTTCAATCCTAACCCTTCAAGGGGGAAACCTGTGAAATTATATCCTGT
This sequence comes from Taxidea taxus jeffersonii, assembly GCA_003697995.1. Classification (NCBI taxonomy): domain Eukaryota; kingdom Metazoa; phylum Chordata; class Mammalia; order Carnivora; family Mustelidae; genus Taxidea; species Taxidea taxus. The sequence goes on from ML099748.1 coordinate 15,092, forward strand.
CCAAGACTGAAAACTAGAATACTGTATATTGGAATGTATACTGGAATGGTAGGTAGTACTGTTACCTTGAAATCTTAAAGAATGTGGGAATCATGGTTCTCATCAATCATATCCCCATTCAGTGTTGTGCATGGTACATTCAATAATCAGATGGACTCATGGTAGATCATAACCAAGCCCAACAATAGGCACAAAAAGGAACACAGTCTGTTATTGTATATTGTATAGTCCAGAGGCTACTGGCCTGACATACTTGAGTATGGCCTCTGGTCTACAGTTGATACATCAGCTTTGGTGCACTTGACATTCTGCCATTCTGATAGTTGGCTATTGATAGCCAACAATAGTTGGCTGTTGTCACAGAATACATATTCTGTGACAACAGCCACAGTGAGCCAGGGCCATGGAGTGTCTGAGGGTAAGAAAAATCTAGAATGGGTAGTAGAAGAGGAATATCAATCATGACCTGTTACAAATTGGTTCTCCCAAAACAGGTGCTAATACAAATTGGGGCATAAGATATTAGGGATGAGAAGCTGCAAAAGGAATGGGAGGAAGCCAATTAAGTAGATAAAGAAGTCAAATTGAAGCATGCTAGAGAGACCTTGACCAATATGAGGTGCTCTGATATGAGAGTTGCCCATCAGTGTCCCATATTGTGCCTTAAATGGTCATTGCCTTATTTTCTCACTGTGCTGCCCCAGGAAGAACTCTACATTGAGTGGGGAGGCTCTGGCACAGACCTTATAGGAACTGGTGAACTGACAAATTCCAATTCCAGGATGAGCAGCATGTTGGCCAGGCTAGATTGCCATAGTGGAGTTAGAAGGGAGTTGAAGTCCTGTGAAAAGTGGGGAAATAGATGTAGATCACATCAGGAGCTTTGCCCACATGCTTGAACTTGCCAATTGCCAACTTTCCTGCTTACAAGTGGGGCCTGCTCTCCCTTATATTACCAAGGCTGTCAACTTATGCTGTCCCTTTTTGTGTAACCTGGTTAGTACAAAGCTGCTGTCAGTCCCTCTTTGAAGTTTATTTGTTCCTTATTTCCCTAGCTTGTTCTGTGTTTTGGTATGACCTTGGACAATACCAAGGTTGATTTCTCCTCACCTAGTAATAGTCCTATTCTTTTTTTTTTAAGATTTTATTTATTAAACAGACAGCAGAAGTAGGCAGAGAGGCAGGCAGAGAGAGAGGAGGAAGCAGGCTCCCTGCTGAGCAGAGAGCCCAATGTGGGCCTCGATCCCAGGACCCTGGGATCATGACCCGAGCCGAAGGCAGAGGCTTTAACCCACTGAGCTACCCAGGCACCCCAGTAATAGTCCTATTCTTGCCCTATTGTGGATTCCCTATAGGGCCCAGTGTTATCAGAATTCTTTTTTTCTTTTTTTTTAAGATTTTATTTATTTATTTGATAGACAGAGATCACAAGTAGGCAGAGAAGCAGGCAGAGAGAGAGGAGGAAGCAGGCTCCCTGCTGAGTGGAGAGCCAGATGCGGGGCTCGATCCCAGGACCCTGGGATCATGACCTGAGCCGAAGGCAGAGCCTTTAACCCACTGAGCCACCCAGGCATCCCTGTTATCAGAATTCTTTAGCTTGACTGCATTGAGACATCCCAGTCACTGGAGTGAGCTGAGCTGGTAGGTGACCACATGGTTTCTAATAGTAGGAATGAAGGTACCTGGGTTTCAGCTGGAAACACCTAAAGTTGACCAGCTACCAGCGGGGTGCCCTGATGTCTAGGAAGGCTGAGATAACTGAGAAAATTAAGTATAAGCAGAGTCAACATGAACAAAACTTATAACAAAGGATTTACCAAAATCTCATGCCAAAAACATGAATCTAGGAAAATATCATCAATGTTTTGTCAGAAAGATATAATCAGACACTAGTGTCTTCTGACCAAGTTTCAGAGCACAGCACTTTTGGATTCAGATATGCACCATTCTGGACTCCTTCACCTGCCAGGAGTCTGGTTCCAGCAGCTCTAATACTGATTAATACTTTTCCTTCAATCTAGGAAGAAGGGTTGCTGCTACCTGAGCTATTGCCACAAAATAAGGGATTTTTAGGAGCTGCATTATGAGTCTTCAGGTTGTTCACAGCCTTGCCTCATTGTGCCTCACTTGGAGTGTGAGACCATTGGGGACCCTCTGAATGCACATCAGATGTGCAAAGGAGTTAATAGTCCCTGGGGCAATTTTGACAGTGGGAGAAAGTAGCTGGTGAATATTCTCCATCACTTGGAGGGATTTTGGGGGAAATTACTTCCTTGGTCTCTAAAGACTTTCAGGCCAATGAAGAAATCAGCTTTTTAGGGAGCTATGACCAACCCAGAAATGTAATTTGTTACATTTGCCATCCCCCCTCCCTTGTTTTTTCCCTCCTGTTTTTCTTTATTTAATGAAGTACAATCCTATCAGCAAAAAAAAATTTGTTTCAGGCTCTGTTCTGGAATAAATGGTCTAAAATCAACCCCTATTTTATTGTTCTTACTAAAACACAAATTTGATTCTAAAGCACCTACATCTATCTTTTAATGTGTAGAAGACAGATGAGACAGAACACAAATGACACCAAGGGAATAAAATCTTCCAAATCTAGATTCTGGAACTATTCACAGAGCAGATGATCCACTTTTAAGGAACTGTTTGAAACTTAGTGGATTTAGATCTTTTTTTTTTTCTTTTTCAGAATCATAGAGGAGAACATAGGCAGTAACCTCTTCGATATCAGCCACAGCAACTTCTTTCAAGATATGTCTCCAAAGGCAAAGGAAACAAAAGGGAAGATGAGTGGATTTAGATCTTAATTGAAAAGAGGCTTCAAGGGTATTGGTGAAACTTTATTTCTTGAGATGAATTATTTATAAACATAGATGTTTACTAACTCTTTAAAACTATATGGGCCATAAATATTTCCCCTCTTAAAACAGACCAGGTCAAAAGTTGAAGGAGTAGCACAATCAGATATGAGACAACAGTTGGGTTTTTGGTTAGGAGGATTCCAAGGCTCCAGTAGTTGGAAGAAATGTACAGAATTGGTGAAAGGTATAATAATATTCAGTTGTGACCTGCTGACAGTTTGAGGTAATTGAGATCTTAATGATTCTAAGGTCCTCAGAGGTGCTCAATCAGATGATGGTGTCTCACTAAAATGAGAGGCAAGTTGAGAGGAAGAAGTTTAATTCTGTTGGAATTTGATTCCTATTGGTCATTCAGGTAGAAATGGATACTGGTAAAAGGCTGGACAGAATCCTGGGTGGAGAAGGGAACCTGTAGGTGAGCAAATACAAGACGGCTAGTGACTGAGCTTACCCTGTGTATTTTAGACCTTGTTTTGGGGGAAACCCAAGCTGAGGCTGATGTGCAGATAGTTTATTGCAAACATAGCAGGACCAAGGGTTAGTGGGAAATGAGAGACAAGAAAGATGCATTGAGCTTGTCATTACCACAGGTGGCTGATTGTTTCATCCACTGATTGCCAGGAGAAGAGAGAAGAATTTATTCAGGGGGGGTTATTGCTTCTATTGATCAAATGCTGTCAAATGTAACTCCATGGTTTCTCCGTCATGTGTGCATAAGCGCTGAGCAGATTTCCAACAGCATCTATGTGATAGAAGTTCCAGAACAGAAAGCCAGGTGGGTGACATGATGTTGGGTTGCTCTTGGATGAAACTGGTCCCTGTAGCAATGGTTTAAAAGAGAGGTGAGGTCAGAGAGAAGTGGTTTACAAACATTTCCAACCCATTTCAGGGGGAGCACACAGAGAAGTAAATATAATTGGGTCCGTAGGCAATACCAATCTTTAAGAGATAGGTAGAACAAGGTGCCTAGAGGAAGACTTCAAGGATTAATAGGAAAGGAAAGAGGGAAAGTTACCACAAAAGCCATGGCAGGAGGGGGGGGATTAAAAAAGGAGGGATTAGAAAAATGGTATCAAATATAGCAAAAATTGAGCAAGGCAGGTTGTGACTAATACATTTGGGGAATCATTAGCTAAAGTCTAGTTCTGGAATGAAAACAATAAAAGTCTGCAACATAAAAAGCAGTAAATATATTGTGATCTGTGTAGACCAATGACAGTAGTATGTCTGTATACTCCTACTATATGTATATGCTACTGTATTGTGGTATGTACATTTTCAAACATTCATGGAAAACGAAAGCCCTAAAACACCTAACATTTAATACAAAACCTCTTCACAAAAATATGAAAACATTAATTTGTCAGTGATGTGAAAATAAGTGCGCTATTTTCAAGGTTTTTTTAACCTCATTTGATACAGCATTTTTAGGATCTAAGTTTAATTTTGTTTTTTTTAAGATTTTATTTATTTATTTGATAGAGATCACAAGTAGGCAGAGAGGCAAGCAGAGGGAGGGGGGAAGCAGGCTCCCTGCTAAGCAGAGAGCCCAATGTGGGGCTGGATCCCAGGACCCTGAGACCATGACCTGAGCTGAAGGCAGAGGCTTAACCCACTGAGCCACCCAAGTGCACCTTAATTTTGTTTTGATTGTTTATTTTAAGGATTGTCATAGCTGAGAAAGATGCTTTACAAAGATTGGTAGTTCCAGATGAAGGAACTCTACACGGTTTGTGGTTTGTTAAATTGTGAAACTCACTGTTTAGTTCCATCTACCAATTATGCAAAACTGGTTTTTTATGTGTGTGACTTCTGGAAAATTCCTACTCTCAATGTCAATTAATGGGTGCAAACTAATTGGAAGGTGTTGCATTTCTACATTTAAACAGTTAGCCCAAACCTGCTGAAATTATTTGAAAACCTAATTTTCTAATCTGCTGAACTCTTCCAGATTTAAGTATGCAGGCACAAGAGACTTTAGATACTTTTTTCCTAGTATGCAATCTCAACAGTAGCAACATGTCAAAATGTGCTTTTAAAATACTCTATGCATAACATGAATTTTTTTCAAAAGAGGTTGTTCCTGGGGTATCTGGGCGGCTCAGTGGGCTAAACCTCTGCCTTCGGGTCAAGTCATGATCTCAGAGTCCTGGGATTGAGCCCCACATCGGACTTTCTACTCAATAGGGAGCCTGCTTCCCCCTCTCTCTCTGCCTGCCTTTCTGGCTACTTGTGATCTCTGTCTGTCAAATAAATAAACAAAATCTTTAAAAAAAAAAAAAAAGAGGTTGTCCCTGTATCACTCCTACAACTTCACCTTTATCTCCTGTCAAGGTCAGCAAATGTGGAATATTAGAAATTTTTAAAAGACAAATGCATAACTCATTTTTTAAGTATACTCTTTCCCTTTTAGAGATAGGTATTGATTAATTTTTTTCATATTACAAGACATTTGGGGGATGCCTGGGTGGCTCAGTTGGTTGGGTGGCTACCTTCGGCTCAGGTCATGATCCCAGCATCCTGGGATCGAGTCCCACATCGGGCTCCTTGCTCAGCAGGGAGCCTGCTTCTCCCTCTGCCTGCCTCTCTGTCTGCCTGTGCTTGCTCGCTCTCTCTCTCTCTAACAAATAAAGAAAAAAAAAGACATTTGGGTCAAGTGCAAAGTATAAAAAGTGGACTATAGTTTAAAAGTCTTGTTTTTGTGAAGTTAGTCCCATGAATGACATCTTAGTACTGTGTACGTTGCTTTCAACTTCTTCCTGGCAACTCCCTGTTTGTAAATGATGTGACAGATGAATTCCACATGGTGTAGTATCTGTAAGCTTACTCTGGGACAGTAGTTGTATTTTCCATGAAGGGGCCATTTAATGTTGAGTGTGGCTTACAAAAGTAATTTTAGGTGTATATCATTTTTTGAAATAGAACCTGGCAGGTACCACAATCTGAGACATGCTCAAAACATTTATACTTTCATCCAACTGTATTGCAACTTCCCACACTATGTAATTTGTTCTAAACCTTGCTGCTGCAAATCTTCAGTATTTTCTGAGCATCTGCCAATAGAATTTGGTGATAGAGGAATACATTTGGCTTATTCTATTGTTTTGGTGTATCCTAGCAATTTCTATAATGATAGGAAGAGCCAAGGGAAAAATGGATTCTTATATTTCACTCTTAAACACTGATTGCTAAATTTAGTGAAATCTTGTGGAGTATTGGAATAAGAATTACATAACTCTATAGAGCACTGCTGTCAGTGGAAGTTCTTCTGCTTAGTATAAATATATCAGGATTAGCAAGACTTCAAAAATAACATTAACCTACCCAGTCACTGTGTATATTTAGGAAAATGGAATTTTTCTGCTATTACTCACAGACATTACCCTAATAGTCTGATAATTTTAATTCTTCTGGCAGATTTCTTGAACTGATTAGCTATAACATGGCTATTGAAGAATCCTACCAGGAAATAGAAGCTATCAGGTTTTCAGCTCTGTGCTGTTGCTTGTATCCGTCTTTTCAGTCTGTATTTTCATTGTAGCAATCGAAATCACATGTTGCCTATGTTGTGAGGATTCATTTAAACAAAATAATTGCCATCACTCAGTGATGGTTTGCCCTAAATGGATTGATGGGTGAGCCGTGCCTAAGGGAGCCTTGGTCAGCATTTCCAGATTGTGGAGCTCCCTCTCTGCCCACATCTTGTGTCCCAGGTAACCTATGACTATCCAATGCACAGAGGAGCAGAAATCAACCTGTGTGTCCACTGTCCTTATCAGAATTCACCAACATGAATGTCAGAATCTCTTTGCCCCAATTGGTTTTATTGGAATAGTTTGTAGGTATATCCATCTCAATTTGGAGACTTCTGGTGTATGAACAAACATATTAAGGAGCTGATGTATAAAGAAATCAGTTAGAAAACAAATCAAAGTTAATTTTTTTTATTAGAAAGGGGTGACAGGAGTATTAGGCTAAGGGGAAGGGAATCACTGGAAAAAAGCCAAAGGTACAGGAAGAGAAATAATAGAGTAAGTCAGAGAAATAAGGAAAATCCTGGTATATAAGAAACATGAGGAAAGTTTAGCCTTCTAGCTCAGAAGAGGCCATTTGCTGATAAAGACATTGAAATGGGGTAGAAGATTCTAAGTAACTTCGGGGGTAGAGAGCTGAAGGAGTTCAGAAGCTGGAGGCAGGGCTCTGTGCTGGAAGGAAGGAGCATTAGGTCTGTGGAGACAAACAAAAATATTACAATAGTCGCTATGTGTAACGAGAGCTAAGGAAGTATATGTGTTAACTTCAGGATAGTCACCTTGCTCTTCCTCTGAGAACTAATTGGTTTATGAAAGCTACAGTTGCAGTAACCAATGGACCTCACAACCAGAAAAGTGGCAGAGTAAGGCTCTAGGCTCCATATAGGCAAACAAGTGCCCCAAATGCCCAAATACAGAATGATAATAAATGTAAGGCACATCCATCCCCCAGTGAAAGACTGTAAATGCTCTCTGGACACCTTGAATAGACAAATACTTAGAACGTATTTAACTAAAACAATATTTAACTATTGTTTTTTGTAGTCCTGTTATAGAACACTTCACTCTTCATATGTAGCTTCAACATTAGTGTTCTGATCACTAGCAACATACGGAATCATCAAAGTCTTCCAGAGCTCATGTGCTCAGTCACATAGCAGACAATAAGACTTGAATCAGACACAGCTTCAGGAAAGTTGATGCCAGGCCACAAGGACCAATTTACACAGTGTAATCAGTCTTTTCCCTTATTTTTCCAATGACAAGAGATTTGTTTCCCACAGCATAACTTACTCTGATGTTTCTAAAAAGGATCTCTAAAAGGCTTGTTTATAGTTACCTCCAAAATTTGGTTGAGGACAGGAGATCTACAAATTAACAATTAACAATTGGTGAACAATTAACAAACTGGTGTGACTGTGTGTACACAACTGCTCACTGCTTTTGCCAGTTCTGTCAGATGACTTGTAGCACAGTCCTGAACCAGCATTGATTGGAGTATTGTGTGATTAATGCAATCCCCACACTTTTACTCAAAGTAAAGCCACTGCAAGATTGCACCAAAATGTGAGTCATTGTGAACTCTGTCATTGTAAAGCTCAAAGTCATTGTAAAGCCTCATAATCTCTCTTTTCTGAGAGATGAGCTCTTGAGGGAAAATTGTGATATCCAGGCATACGCCATATGTTCTTCATAACCCACATTCCTGGCAGCATACTGCATGACACATGGCTAACTTTTAACAAACAGTCGCTAGTGTAATAGGGTCAAATGATGAATATAAGAATGTTCTCTACCTCTTCCCCTTTTCCTCCTGCATCTCTGCCATCCCTCAAGCTCCTGAGAGTCATTCAGATTCAGGTAATCATTTAGAAGAAAACACAAGAAGTGAAGAAAGTTATGTTTGTAATAGAAAGAGTGACTTTACTGCCAGGAGAGAAAATTACTGTAGAAGTTAAAAGGGGGAAAAAATCTTGGGATAAGTGGGAGTGATTCTGGAGGCTGAGCAGAGTTTAGAGATCTGCCTCCTGTGGGAATGGCAAAGGGCATGAGTGGGGAGAACATTTAAGATTTCTCACTGAACAAAAGATTTCAGTTTTCTCTTCAGGATTTTACTCAGTCACAACACATACTTCACTATGTTAGACTGTTTCCTTGAAGAGACTCAAGGACCCAGATCGTCTTTGAGGCCAGACTATGATCACCTGATAGTACCAGGTGCTTGATATGGATTCTTTCAATCCTCTGCAACTCTGAGGCCAGTCTTCAGAGGAGAAATCCAAGGTTCACCAGTTGCCTCAGATGCCGGCTATAAGCAGCAGCTCCTAAGAGGCACACTCAGGGTTGTGAAGAGGAGGAAAGACTTCTCCTCTACCTTTTAGGTTCAGTGACTAAGCTTGATGATTAAACTGGCAAAAGAAAGATTAACAGGAGAAAAGCATATAAACTTTACATGATAAGATGTCCTTCATGTATGTTTAAAAATAAGAAATGAAGACTAAGGAAGCAGATAGGACTTACATACCTTTTTTTTTTAATTTATTTAAGCTTTATTTAAACATATAATGTAACCCCACCACCCTCTCCCAACCCCTCTTCCCCCCACCCCCCTCAGTTTGTTTTATGACATTAAGAGTCTCTTTTGGTTTGTCTCCCTCCCGATCCCATCTTGTTTCATTTTTACTTTTCCTACCACCTTAACTCCCACCCCCATTGCATCTCCACTCCCTCATATCAGGGAGATCATGTGATAGCTGCACTTTACTTTGCCTTGTCTCTCCAGTTTGTCATTCTTTGTTAAAAAAAGTTGCATACCTTTTTTTAACAAAGAATGACAAACTGGAGAGACAAGGC
>ML099751.1:4543-21978 GCA_003697995.1 Taxidea taxus jeffersonii
CCCCTCCTCCGGCCCGCCCCGCGCGCCCCGCCCCGCCCCGCCCCGCCCGCCCCTCCTCTCGCCCCGGCGCCGGGCCGCCCCGCGGGGGCGCAGTCCGCGGCGCGACGCCGACAGCTGTCGCTCCCCCCGCGCCTCGGCCCCGGGTCCCCAGGGCGGCCGGCCCCTCGGGCGGGCGCGGCGGGAACTGCAGCGCTCCTCGCCCTCCCCGCGGCGGCCGCTTCCAGGGTTGCGCGGCGGCCGCTTCCAGGGTTGCGCGGCGGCCGGGGAAGGCCACGAGGCCCGCGGCCTGGGGTTGGGCTGAGGCCGGGCCGCGCTCCGCGCCCAGAGCAGGCTCCGTGCGCGGCTGTGAGGGCCGCAGAGCGATGTGCATTGGTGACGGCCCCGCACACAGTAGGTGCTCAATACAGAATAATAAGTACGCTGCAGGAAACGAGGGGGCGGTCAGAGTCTAGTGTCAGAACACAAAGGTCTTCCTCTTACCTCACCCCGACCAAAGACTAAATGCATTTGGTTAAGTCCAGGGACAATGGAGTGCACGACGGGGCCATCGACAGACACCCACACCCCTTAGTCTTGCCATCCTCGGACATCTGTACGCCTCACAGCCACAAAGATGCAGCTGGCCTGTTCCCCCAGTGTCCACCAGATGCAGGGAAGGGGTGAAAGGATGCCACAGCCTCAAGAAAGGGGCAGCAATTACTATCACTTATGGCCACTGTGCACCCCAGTGCCCCCTGTAGGGTCTGGAAAGGAAGGTATGGGGGCTCCATACCCATGAACTTGGTGTCTGGTGGATTCCCCTGCATAACCCACTCCTCCCAGAGCACGCCCAGCTCCCTGCTGTCTAGCCTGGGAGCCCCTCTGCGGAATTCTGGCCTCCTTACCGGTTCTCTTGACCACAGAGGCCCTGAAAAGGTACTAGGCCATACATGGGGGTGAGGAGACCCTCTGCAAACTTCTGGAGTTGTAACTCCATGTCTGCAGCTTGGCAGGGCCCCTCCTTAGTCAGCAGCAAAAGTTGCTGTGATTTCCCAGCACCAGGGAAAAGAAAGGGGTGCACAAGGCTAGCTCCCACTGGGGAGGTTCTAGGGTGGTGCGGGGAGCACCAGGGGGAGTGAGGGCAGCCCACAGCTCCAGAGGTCCCTGCTGGTGCCCATTACCCGGAGTGCAGCAGAGCAGAGAGGAAGGAATGGGGCTTGGGAGAGATGTACATCACATACAAATGCCATGAAGACTGGCTTAAAGCAAAAATGTCCCTTCCTCACCTCTTTGAAGTTCAACATCCATCACAGTTTGATTTCATGGCACTCCTGAAAAACCTCTCAAGAGGGAAAAGGGGGGTGCTTGCTGTATGGCACGTGTTTCTTTAACCTCTATATACAAGGGATTTTGGAAATGGGGTCTCTTCTCTCTTGAGCCTGATCCCCTCCCCAGCTGGTACTACTGTGTGGTGTTTCTAAAGACCCTTAAAAAAAGAAAGATAGGTAATAGCCATTTTTCTCTACCTCTACCCCCAAAGAAGTCAGAAGGAAGGGTGCCTCGGCCAAAGACAGGAATTGGGACTTGGATTTTCCAATTGCTTATAAGATGTCACAAAACCCAGCTGAGGCCCTCAGGCTAGGGACATTCACGCTGAAGCTGTTTCTGCAGTAAGAAGACAGCTCAAAGGCAAATATTAAATTTTCAAGAAAAGACATTAAAATGTTGTTTCTTTTGGTGCAATCAGAATGGGACGCTTTTCTTGTCTTGTTGCTCTAATAAAATCAATATTACAGAGAAGAGATTGCCAGAGCTCCTACCAGGTCCCCCACTGGGTAAACGAAGATGCACAAAAGCATGGGGAACTTAGCTGACCAACGAAAACAAGCACTTAGCCCTCTGCAGAGCTTTTATCCGGCAGCCTTTCTGAAACTTCACCATGCCTTGCATTAGATCGTCATCGCTGATTATCAAGGATTGGATCTCAGAAAAGCCTGAGATAAATCTGCATGTGTCCCCGTATTTTGACGATTTGTAATCCAGAGGGACGTGGAAGCCAATGGCCAAGCCTCTATGCAAAGAACCAGCATGTACACACTGTGTCCATATTTGGTCCCTCGGCGCCCACCTGTGACCCTGGCCCCGCCAGGCCACCACTACCATCTGGCTGGCTCCCTTCCTCAGCCTGTCCCCAGACACGTGCATGAGTCCGTTCTGATTGGTTTCCAGGTTGTTCAATGCCCCCTCCTTTCTGGAAGGGTGGGGATCAGTATCAACATTGGAAAGGAAGAGAGAAGGAAAGGAAAAGAAAAAGAATGATCACCCCGGGGTGGCTGGATCCCCGTCAGAGGTCTGACTTTCAAGAATCAAGATTCATCACGTGGTGGTGGTGGTGGTTTTTCCCCAAGAAACTTGGCTTCCCCTTATTGTCATTTTCATCTAAAGGTGGGTGGCAGGGGTGTCTGGGTGGCTCAGTAGGTAAAGCGTCCTACTCTTGGTTTTGGCTCAGGTCATGATCTCCTGGGTCCTAGGACTGAGTCCTGAGTCAGGCTCCAAGCTCAGCAGGGAGTCTGCTTAAGATTCTCTCTTCATCTCTGGCCCTCCCCCCAACTTCTGTGCATGCACACTCTCTCTAAAATAAATGAAGTTTTAATAAAAGAAAAAAGGTGGCTGGCAGCCACTATGTTATATTCCGAAGATTTAACATACCAAGCACTCACAGCTTCTCTAACATCACCTTCCACCTCTGAACCAGATCTCAGGAAGGCAAGTCTTACAAGGCAGGTACCCTAACACGACGCAGATAACAAGAATATGGACTAACGTTTCCAGCATTAGATCAGGAACAATGCAGAATTTTAATATAAGATCAAAGACCTTAGTCAAGTTTATGATTTCCAGCTAAAGCTTAAAAGCAAACAAACAAACACAAACCAAACCCAAGCAAAATTAAAATACGGAGTCATTATTCTCAAGTCTCAAAATATAGCTAAAGATTTATTTTTAAACTAATGGCAAATCAATGTAAATCAATGTAAGATGGCAAAGTTTTGAAGCTTAAAATGTGATTTGGTTCAATTTGTATCACAAATTACTGGACTGAGATTAAACAATTTTTGGCAAAATATTTCTTATAAATTCTGGCCTTCTGTGGAGCATCTTGTTACAAGGAAAGCTCATTACTTTTGTGGCATCCTCTCTCCAAAATATAATAAACTTCAGGCATTCCCTAATAGAACATGGTTGGGGACTCTTGGCAGGTGGAGAGAGTTTAAGAAAGAGGAAGTCTTTATGAAAATGTTTGTGCTTCTATATTTTACTTTTTTTTTTTTTTAAGTCAACTCTATGACCAACGTGACTCTCAAACTCATGACCCCAAGATCAAGAGTTGCACGTTCTACTGACTGAGCCAGCCAGGAGCCCCTTGAGCTTCTGTATTTTAAATTATGTGGTATAAGAAGACCACTAGAGAGGAGAGAAAACCCAGGATTCTGTCTTCAAAACTGGCCTTGGGAAAGAGGTCAGTCCACCTGGGTTATTTCTGTGTCTCTAAGAGCTTGATCTTTTCAAATTCTAAAGCTCTACAAGCATTGGGAATACAAGTTTCTATCCATTCTTTGGGTAGAGGTTAAGAGGCAGTGCCTGGTTGACATCGTGACCCTGTCATTTCTGAGCCAGGAGACCCTGGAAAAAAATCCCTCCACTCTCCGGGCCTTAGTTTCTTCATCTGAGGTATGGGGACAACAGTACCCACACCTCCAGGGTGGCTGTCTGTAATGACATTAGTCACTTAGTAAGTGGCTCTGTATGTTGACTCTCATGATCGAAGATGGCTCTTGTTTTTGATTCCTGGGGAGGCCAACAAAACGAAAGTATAATCTAGTACAGTTGCAATGGCCATTCCACTGGCCAAGCCGTCTGCTGGATTCTTTGGACACAAACCACCACACTGGTAACGAGAACCTCCACGAGAACCACCACGAGAACCACTCCGGAACATCAGGAACAACACCTGTCCTAGAAAACACACCACCTGCTAGGGAGCCCCACCACACAGGCAAACAGCCCTTTCAGACAGGGTCAAACAGAAGACTGTATAAGCTGGGGTCACTAAGAAGGCTGGTGAGTTGGGAGCCATGTGCATCTTCTTGATAGATGGTAAAATCCAATCCTGAGTCAAGCAAAACCCTCCAAGAGTTCACCAGGTTTCCAGATGTCATCCACCTCCTAATGGAAAGAGCTTCAACTTCTTCAAAGGTAAAATAGTGTGCTTCCCAATTATGTCATTTTGATGCACTGAATTGTAATTTCTGACTTAAGCCTACACCGTGATCCGGGACTACAGGAATGGTTTCTTACTGGTGCACAGGCATGTTTTGCTGGTTTTGTTCCTTTTCTTTGTGGGGGATACCCACCACCCTCAATGCAATTTTAAATTCAACCACTGAGAACTAGGTCTCGCCTGTCTCAACTCATGCAGGAGCGTAGCAGCGCTATGAGGAACAGGAGCCTGGACCGCTCAGCACTTAATATTATCCATTTGTCAGGATATAATGCTAGCCTATTCCCCGTGATATCCCTTCTTTCCGAATCGACCTGGTTTCTTGCGGACATAATTCACATCATGGAATTTGCGGACCTACCTGGTACCCAGCGTGGTATCGGGAGGCCTCCCTCAATAGCCAACAGAGAATGAATAGGTGGCTGAGGTTGTCCCAGCCTGCTGGTAAGGCTGGGGGCGCCTGACAGGTGTCGGGTACCCTGATAAAATGGAGAGAGGCTACGGGCAGAGCACACTCCTTCCCCATGGCAGGCAACCAACAGCCCTTGTTTGGAGAACTGGAGCCAACAGGTTGCTCACCACCAGGAAGCAGGAAGCTGCCCCATTGCCAACATTGTCCTGCTTCCCATCTTTGTTGACGCCTGACATTACACCTTCTGTGATATCCAGCCCAGATTAAAACTCTTTCTGGGTCCCAGAGATTTCTCCTGCATTGGCCAGATCACTTCAAACTGTAGATCATGACTGCCTCCCCTAGTGATGCACAGCTGGTCAACCTCGGCCCCGAGCCACTCGGCTCTGTACACCCGCCCCCCTGCCACCACCCCTTCCGCACAGGCAATTTTAACATGGAAGCTTCATTACTTATCACTCTGAAAGAAGGTGACAATAGCTCACGCTCTCAGTGTTGTAAAGCAAAAGCCTCTACCATTACATGTCTGTGCTGCTACCATTGATCACAGGGCCGCAACAAGAGGGAAGTAAATAAACCAACCCAGGTTGGTTTATGATGCATGCTATTGAGACGCAGGGCAGAATAAATATTTTCCAAGTGTGGAAGTCAAAAAAAGGAATTTTACTTTCAAACTTCGCAGTGTGCTATAAACTACAAAGGGAAAAAAGTAGAAGACCCATAAACTATCTCTCACTTAAGCACCAAATCTACATTAAAATATTAATATTTAGAGTGTGACAACACCACAAAGAAAGGCAATGAAAAATGAAATCCTATCCAGTCTCTGCTCATGTCGCCCAGAGGCACCTTATTTTTTGCTGACGAGCATGAGATATGGACTCTGAGGCTGGGCCCTCCTGGCTCTCCCCTGTGCTTTGGTCACTAACACCCCCTCCTTGGTGACACCATTCCCTACTGGCAGGAGTTCACCATCTGGGGTCCAGAGGCCTGATCTGATACGGAGTCACAGTTCTAACAAGTACGTCTGGCCCCTTCTTCACTGTACCATGTTCTGCCATCTGCATGATGGGATGAATCTTGATTCCTTACTCTTTTGGCCAGACCTGAAATTCCATATACCCTCAACGCTGAAATAACATCAGTCCTAGATCTAAGTCAAAGTAAGCTCAGATACCTACAATCTAGAGAGGTTCCAAGATCCAAAGGGTCATGGTCAGGCTGTCTCGGCTGCGCTCACAGAGGCAGGGTATGTGCGTAGTTGACCTTCACAGGTTTTACAGTTTGAAAGGTGACCAACACCCTATATTAAGGTCACCTGCAAAAGTAACCTGAGAAATGGTGGCCAACTGCAGGTCAGCATTTCTTTCCTTACAACCTTCTCTCAAGGGCTTTGCTCTTTTGCCCTGGAAAAATGTAAGCTCAGGTATCGATAATCTTTAGGACCCTGGAAATCCTATCCTCCCTGTCTACTAATACACGTGGGCCTAACAAAGCTTTTATGCTTTCATTTTAGCTGCATTTGGTACCGGGCTGATGGTCCTGATATTTATTTGCAGAAATTCTCGTTGGGCAAGAATGCAACATTTCCTTCTTCTGTTTTAGTGACTCAGACAGTTACTGGGGGTACTTACTATGTGGGCAGCCAGAATTGCAAAGAATTCCCTTGGTTTAGCTTCCCTGGAAGCATTCCTGTTGATGAATGTTTCTGATTTTCACGGTTTTCTGATCTTCGCGGTTTTCCCTGTCCCTCGCATACTGTCAGTGTGGAGTGGAAAAGTCTGACGTGGCCGTTACAGTACACTCGATCTCTGTGGCTTCATGAATCAAACGGGCAGACTTTGGGAATGGTCATGGGCCGTACAAATGCCAGCTGCTGTGATCACATCCTGCTGTGACTGAGGGTAACGGCAAGCCTGTATGCTTGCAAAGACCTGTTAATTCCTCTCTGGTCCTGTATAATCTCCAGTGATTGCTTCTACTCCAAACTACGGGTTATCTTGAGGGTTTCCCTAGGGAAATACATTCAGGACAATGTCTGACATGTATTACCTGTTTCTTGGCTCACCTCTGGACATTCCTGTGGGCCTCACATTGCCTTAGTGGGCCCAGGATGCTGCTTTGGAGAGCAAAGATTTCATCCCTTAAGGGGCAGGACTGTGCCCTAACACTCCCACTCCCCATCATCATTCCCCCTGACATCTACTACGGAATGCCCTATTCGTGGAGCATATGGTCAAGAAACACTGCTCAGATCAATGAGTTAATGAATGAATGACTCACATCTCTGCCAACTAAAAGAATGAAGACATTATCTCAAAAACAAACTATAAAGACCTTTCCACAAACTGCAACCAGTGTAGGCTTTCACAGAACACGGGAGCCCTCCAACGTGAGGCTAACATGAGAATGCACGTAAATTCTCTTGAAAACTGATCGTTAATTAAGCTGCCAATCATCGTGGCAGCTACATTCTAAATATGGCCTCTAGCACCTCTGTATGCATCTGCTCTTCTCCCACGAGAAGATGGCGCTTACATCTTCTATCCTGAAGTCTGGGCTGGACCTGAGACTCTCTTGACCAGGGGAATGCAGTGGAAGTAAGGTTCTGGAGCTTCAGGGCTCAGGAGTTAGGAAGGCCTAGAAGCTTCTGCTTCTTACTGCTTGGCACCCGGTCACCATGTTGTGAGGAAGCCCAAGCAGACCTGCATAGAAGATTCAGCTCTCGGGACCAAAGACCCAGGTGAGTTCACAGCCAAGGGCCCATAAGAGCTCACCAGCCTCGGAGAAAAACATCGTGGCTTTGGCTCCCCCAGCCCAGCTGTGCTTGCCTTAGCCGAAGCCATGTGGAAGAGAGAGGAGGAGCCCTGAGCAAATGGCAAAATTGAGAGCTAATAAATAAATGTGTTTTAAGTTATTAAATCTGTAACTTGTCACAAAGCGATAGGTCAGTGAGGCAACCCATCTAGGTCGCTCCCAACGTTCAGAGCAAGGAAGCAGGTGTGCACCTACCCAGGTAAGGTGCTTCCACGAGCTTCACCTCTGCTTTCTTGCCTCTGTGAGGGAATGACGGGGAGGGATCCTGAGGTTAGAGAAGAAACTCGACTGAAACAAAGATCAATGCTACCAACGCGAAAATCCTGAAATCGGAAAAATCTTGGCTGGAATAAGGAAGAGTTTTCCATTTGATAAAGCAGAAGACAACTTAACATGACAATGTTAACGAAGGAATAAATCTGATCTCTCCCTTTCCTTTTGGAGGCTGCAAATGTTTGCAAAACTCAAAAGTCTTTAGTAATCCCTTCTTTTATCTAAAGCAGATTGCCGTTTCAAGCACAGCCTCGTGAAACTGCAGGTTCAAAGGAACCTGAAACCAAATTAGCATAAAATCTGGAATTCTCATTTCCACCAAATGCACAGCTGCCATCTGACAGCTCTTCTGTGATTTTTGGGTTTCAAACAGAAACGGAAAGTAGCTGAGGTGGCACAGGCCGGGGCTCCGTGTGTCCGTGCCCACTCCCTTCCACGAGCTCACACGTTCGAGAGTCTTCCTAGAACCCGAGGGCCAGAGACGCCCCCCCATCCCCCCGCCGTGTGGCTGTGTGCCCGGCCAAAGCAGAGGGGAAGCGGGGACAGTCGAGAAGGCAGGCAGGGTAGATAGAAAGACTTTGCTTCCACTTTGAGGGGTGTGAAATATTCACACAAATCAGAGTGAATCTGGTAGGGCAGGGGGGGTAGAACACCCTTTCCCAGTTTTTGCATCACAAATGCCAAGAAACCCACACTCCAGACACCTTCAGTCTACGCACCACCGGTGCGCAAGCGGACTCGCTCGCACGACCCCCTGAGCACTTCCAGAGTTTCCCCTTTGGGTAATGACGACTCGATGCCACTACATTTAATTCTGGAAAACCCGAGGGGGGCCTCTCTGCCTCCTGCTGAAATACCATCACCCCTAGGACAAAAAAGTCACACTTCTTTTACAGAAAAGGGGGGAAAATGAGATAAAGTGCATCTGATCCCCCTGATGAGTGCAGGTGAGGGGAGACGATTTTCTCCCCTCCCCCATTTGAGAGGGTGGATTTGCCCTGAGCCAAACTTCCTCTGGTCCCCTGTGACCAAGTGCGTGAATTCAAGTGACGGCTGGTGGGGCTATGACCACAGCACATGAAGAGCAGGCTGCGGCCATGCAGGGAGGAGAGGCACGGCCTGCCCTCCCTTTCTCGTGTGCCTCTCTGTCCACCACGCCCCGCTCAGAGGCCATCTGCTCCCTCCCAAAGCTGGACGTGAACATGGACGTGGACGGGGCAGGGGCCTGCATGGTGGGGTGTGGAATTCACAGGGAGGCCAGTTCCGGGCTCCCTTCTGCCCAGGTCCGCACCTCCTTTGAAGTTCCTCTACTGTTAGTGTACAAACTTTTCACTTTCTTCAGGAGAAAAAAAAATTTAGTGAGCATCTGGTATTTACCCAGAATCTTAGAGGGAGTTGACGGATTTAATTACAAGTGTTAGTAAAACAGGAAAATTGTAGCCAGGCTTTCAAATAGCCACTCGCCTGTAAGCGACAAGACTTCTTTGTGCTGCCGTTAAAGGACACGATTTACTTCCCAGCCAGGAGTTTTCTTGGAGAAGGGGACACGGGTGAAAAGACAGCTGCTGGCTTGTAGCTTTTATTTTAATGTGCGATGCTGTCCTTCTTATACAAAGATCAAGCTTACAGACAACGTTCAGCGAGGCTTGGGCTCAGGTTGTTTTCCCATTTGCACTTGTGGTGAAGGATTTCCCGCTCACCGCTGGCAGCATGCCTCTGTAAAAGGACTAGCTGGGTTTCCAGGCTCGACATAAGGCCTGGAAAACGACTGCGAACGGCTGACCTACACGGGGATGAGAGAGCATCCCTGGATGCTCCGGCCAGTTTTAATGCCTGGTTGCAAGTCCGGTAAAGAGCATCGCACACGGGCAAGGTCAGTGTGCAACACGAGTCCTGGGCCAGATCGGCGAGGCCAGAAAACCCGGGTTTTAGAACGGGTTCCGTCCCTGTGGGTTGTGGCTTTGGGGAAAAGTCACAAAACCTTTCTTCTCCTCTAAAATGCCGAACAGGTTGGGAGGAACAGTCTCTCTCTCCCTCTCTCTTGCTCTCTTCCAAGATCCTGGGATTCTGCAGGACCTACTATCTAGATCATAAACAGAACAGCCTCTGCACTGGAAAATAACATTTCCCTCTTTCCATTTTCTTGGAGTTTACGTTATTAGTGTCTAAGTAGGACATACTGCTTCACTTATTTTTTCTGGGGTTCCCACACTCTTAGCATTTCCCGATAAGTCCACAAAATATCCGAAGCATGCCCTGTCTGGTTTGCACTTAATGCTTCCAACCGGTGAGTCCCACGTACGGTCCTCATCAAAACAGTCGGGGCACAAGTGAGGCTCTCAGGCCCTGGGCCTCTTGTCACTTGGTACCATGGGCCCATTAAACACATTTGTCGGCTTTACGTTTTAAAAGCAAAACCAAAAGGGTAAATGTGTCATCACATACTTTTTAATCTGAAATCCACACGGGAAGGAGTTCAGAGACAGAGAGAGAGAAAAGACACCCTCCCCTAAGCCCTCCCCCCACACACATGCACACACCTCTCTCCACCACCACACACTCATCGGAACGGCCCCAAATATGAAGCTGGGCTTTGTCTTCATCAGACCATTCCTGGGGCCAAGGCATGTGCGCACCACATTGTTGAGCAGTCAGAAAGGACTACACTGGTCCCCAATCAAACGAAACAGTAAGTAGCCTGCGCCGGGCCTGAAAGGGAAGAGGACCACATATCTTCCCTCTCAGGACTTTTTCTTTCTTTTTTTTTCTAACATGGGCATTTGGCTTGGAAAGAACTTCTTGCACAGACACATGTGGCCTCAGTAGGATGGATCCCGAACTGATGAGACAGATTCCAGATTCAGGCACGCTGTAGCAGGGCTTAAATCCTCTGAATTCGGTAATGGAAAGTTTGGGTCACAGTAAGGGCTGTGGGATCCAGGGGAAAGATTTAGTTCTAAATCAGCCTCTCGAACAGCCTGAGCACCCCCTTAAGAAGCACCATATGTCTCCAATTCCAGCTCTTTCCTTCTCTCTTGGCACTTTCCTTTTGAGGGACCAGAAAATCCCTGGCTTCAGACCATTTCCTGTTGTATTTAATGCTGACTCCCATCCTTAGAATGGCTTTTACTTTTTTTAAGTTCTTTTCAAATGTTTCCCAACTTTTCATTTTGAAAAGTCCCAAACTTCTAGAAAAGATGGAAGGATGGTCCAGACAACACCCACACCACCTTCATTTCTGTTCCTCGACTAACGTTTTGTCCCAATTACTTTCTCTCTGCTTACTCTTGACACACCATGCCAAGGGGTGTCTATTTACTTATCTGGTCCCTTAGGGTTGGTGTGGGAGAAAGGCCATCTACCCCAGCCCGCCATCTGGCACCTTCCTCATGGCTGCTTATCTGAGCGGCAACGTCTAAGACTCTGATTGGGTCACGTCCACTGGTGGATGGGTCCCTGGGAACCGAACCCGCCCTCCCCACATGTATTTGGAGAGTCTGCTCATGCTTGGCTCTTCTTTGTGCTTCCAGGATTCACGAGGACTCGGCTTAGCTGAGGGGGCCTGGACACAGCTTTGCGCTTGGTGGTCAGTCAAGAGGGAAAGTGGGCTGTGGGGAAAGGGGTGGGCCCGCTCTCCTGGGGAGCTAAAGGCACTTCCTCATCTCGCACGGACTGCACACGGGCTCGTAGGGGCCCGTAGGCATTCACCTGGCTAACCACATGGGCTAATATTTGACTCTCTCGCCCCGGCTTCTTCATTTCCAGGATGGAAGGATACTGGGCCTACTTCAGTGTCGCTGAGAACTCAGTGACCTTGCACCTAGGGAGCACACAGTAGACAGAGCTGGTACTCTTGTCCCTGCTGCTCCTTACAGGCCTCCCTCCCTCAGGTACCCCTCTGAGGAAGAGCTGACAGACGAGGCGATACATGGACAGACATCTGGCCTGGTCAGCCTCTTCATCTCGTCAAAGCCTACTGTATGCTCCACGTTGGACAGCACCCAGACATCCTGAGCCCGGGAAGGAGCCACGGCAAGAGGGATGGCAGATCGGGAAAGCGTCAGGACAGAACCGAGGAAGGGCAAGATGTTCCGGGGGGCGGAGGGGACTCAGAAGTGGAAAGTGCACTGGAGGCCGGGGAAGGACAAGGCCCGAGGAAAGACGGACGGCTGGTAAGGCAGCAGATCTCCGGGGAATGGCCAGAGATGCGCCAGACCGCAGATGAGCTAGTGAGTGAGTGACGGGGCAAGAGCACAGAGGTGGGAAGTCCGGACTACTGGTGCGAGGAGCCACGGAAAAGCCCCGGAGACACACAGGGCCGGAGTCCATCTTCAGTGGTCTGTGGTGGAGTGCAGGGACGTGGCTCCTCGCCCTTCCGCCTGCAATCTACTCTGCCCATATGCTCACTGTCCCTGCAGGACACCCCCGCCTGGGGACGGTGCACACCTACGCACATATACGTGCACTTCTTCATAAAGAGAAGAAGCCGTTCACGCCAGATCAGCAGTAAATAATCCCAACGTCCCATATTTTGCATTCACAGACCATGTTGCCCACGAAAGCCAATGGAAGTGCGAGGAGAAAGAGACCTGGAAAGCATCACGGTACATGGAAAACGTGGCTGCAAGTCCTTCCCGTCAGGAGGTGGAGGCTACTCCTCTCCCCCGCCTTGAATTTGGGAACTCGTGACAGCTTAGATTCGATGGTAGAAGTGGTGCCATTTCCAAGGCAAGGCGAGAAGAGGCCTCACTGCTTCTGCCTCTCGGGATGCTCCCCCCCAACCCCAGCTGCCATTTTGAAGTGGCCAAGCCACCTGGGAAGGACTCATGGAGGTCCCCCCAAGGACGGTCCCAGCCAAGCTCGGCCCTGAGTCATCCCCACCCATGTACTGGACATGGGAAGGAAGTTCTCTCTTGAGGATTCTAGCCCCTGGAATTCAGATTCGAGTCACCTGGACATCCTGGAGCAAAGACTTGCCATTCCCGCTGTGCCCTGTCCCAATTCCCGACCCACTGTATCCATGAACCTAATAAAGGGGTGGTGGTTTCACACTGCTAAGTTTTGGAGTAGACGACTGGAACAAACCCATCTTTAAATATGGATTTCCCGCTTTGTCATGGGCATTTACCATAATCAAGTCCTTCATTTCTCAGGCTGTTTCCACGATTGGGCACGGGGGTGGGGGTGGGGATTAGTGTGGAAAACTCCCATAGCCCAGGCCACACCGGAGGGTGGTAGGAAGCTTATTGATGGGACAGCAATTGCCAATGTGAATTGCAGGGGTACGGGAGGTAAGTCCCACCGCACACTGGGGGATCTTATGTCACTTATAAGAGAATCAACAAATGCAAAAGAACCTGATAAATATTTTCCATAACAAAACACAATTGGTTGCAATGGGATCCAGCTCTGTTCCTCATTAGTTCTCCCTCACTTGTCAGACAAGCTGCGGAGCTCACCGAAACCCACTGTGGATTCTTCATAGTTTGCCGGGAAGTGGGACTATACATTTCCTTTACACCACATGCTTTCTGGAGCCTGCTTCCGCATCTAGAGTGCATGCTTGGCTCCCTCTGCCCAGAGAAAAGGAGCATCAGCTTCCAAAGAGGTAAGAGCAGGTCACCGAGGCAGCCTTGGAAGTGGCCGGGAGGCAGAGGGGGTGGGGAAGGCCAGGCTTCGACTCTCAGGGCTACCAGGTGCCCCGGGATCACAGTAGGTGATAACACACTTGGCCGACGTCAGAAAAAAGAACCATCCCTCCTTCTCTCCCCACCCTCACTCCCTCCTCTTCTTCTTTTTTTTTTTTTAAAGGAGGCTTTTTACCCTCATTAAATGAAACCTTATCTCTGAAAGACTGCAATCCTCAGCAAATGACAAGTGAGCCTAATCTCATTTTCTGACAAGTGATTCTGACAGCACCTTCCCTTTGATTTCTGAGACATGTAGTTAGACATATATTAATCTGTCAGTCATCATCCCTAGGAAGAATAAAAAAAAGAGGAAGAAAGAAATGAACATTTGTGAATATGAAGGCAAGACAAGAGGCGAGGACACCTATTTTAACTGATGCATGAACATTCCTTTCTCGTGCAGCGCCCCACCCCCCGCCCTCTTCGGGCTCATGGAACGTCCCCGGAGGGGAGAGGCAAGCCGTCCAATCCAAGGGCCTACGGAAGAGGAACCCCCGATTGCAGGCAACGCGGTTCAGCGGAAGGGCGTGCGCCCTGGAGTGAGGCGGCCGGGGTTCAAATCCCTGCCCCACGTGAAGGTCACAGGTTGACTGAATAAGATCTTTAATCTCTGCGCGTCAGAAGCCTGCCTGTAGGATACAGCTCGTGGCTTCTGCTGGCTGTAACGAGTAAATAATCTTTATCGACTGCACAGGTGGGCATAAAGTCGGCACCCAATCCAGCATTTCCACTGGGAACACTACCACTGCCATTTCTGCTCGGGTCTCCCGGGGAGATGCTGAATTGGAAGCAGGAGGAAATAAGGGGTACACCCATTCCCTAAGAGGTCACGCACGTAGAAGGGATTCGAGAACTACACGGTAGCGCTCACAAGGACCGCCAGGAAGAACCCCATAAAAAAATGGAAAACTCAGACTCTCATGCTGGTTGCTCCCAACCCTGGCTCAAGATCTCAGACACACTGCCACCCGGGTCTCTTTCCGTACTCTGGAAGGAGATTAACTCTGTCCCTGAGGCATTTGCAAACGGGGAGCGCACTCGGGCTGTCTGCTTGTTTTGAGGGGTGGGGGGGAGAGTCACGGGAACAATATCTGTCTTGGGATCCCTGTGGGGTGAACCATGTCCATCTGCCTGGCCGGCAGAGTAAAAGTAAATGGGGTATTTTCGACCAAATGTCATTAGTCCACACCTGCACTGGGAGTGGTCAATCAGTTTTTTTATCTTTTCATACAGAGACAGACGGAGAAGGAAAGACGCAAAGGCCTCCAGCCTTACCTCCGAGCTAATGGGGCAGGAACGAGCCAGACGCTCGGGCTTCTCTGCTGAGAGCCACCGAAGACGAACGGTGATGGAAAGCAGCCCCATGTGCAGTGAGGCTGCTGCTCCCTGTTGTCTGGTTTTCAAGCTCATGCGAAGGCATGCCCGCATATTCTGGGGTCGCTGAGCCTGAAAACCGTCCCGAGAAGCCTTCCCCGGGAGTACGCCTCTCTAAGATGGGCCCCTGGGTTATAAGGCTCAAACCCACCGCGCCCACGCCAGGTGCAACGATACGAAACACCTGAGTGCTCTTTCCACAGCCCTTGCCGCATTGATTCCACCTGCCGGGGCCCGTTATTAGATAAACGTGCTTCGTGCTGCCACGAGAGGGTCAGAACACAAAGGACTGGAGAAGAGAAAGGAAAATGAGGAGCCTACGGAGCCACTGTCACCCACTTCTTAGGGACAAAGTGTTGTTCTGTGAAGAATGGGCACTTCCCGGGACACCTGCCATCCCTTTCTCTGCTCTCCTCCTTCCTGTTTCTGCAACCGAATCCTTGGCTGCTGGTCTGCCTGCACGGCTGATGGAGAAGGAAGGAAACAGAGGTAGCACCACAGTCCCGGCTCCGCTGTGGTTAATGAAGACCACGTGACACAAGACAGACCGGGAGGAGGAGACGATCCGTGCTCGGGCAAAAGTTCTGAACACCAGCAATGGGGGACACGACCTTCTTCCCTCCTCCTCCTCTACCTCCCTCACCCATCCCTCTGGCACTGTACCACCTGGATCGCCATGGGCCCCAAAGAAGAAGGAGTCCCTGCACAGGGGTGGAAACACAACAGAGGAAAATCCCTGGAGGAAAAGGCAACAGACTTTTGGTTTTAGCAAGAACGAACTAGAAAGTCTCCAAACCAGGGACTTGGAGAAACGTGATCTTTAGGTAACTGCTCCACATTTGTTTACTAAGACTTTGTAGTCCCCGGGAAGATGGGTAAACAGCACAAATGACCAGGCCACTCCCAGGCCATGTCAACCACGGGGGTACACCGGAGATGCACACGGGGCCGTGCTGGGCTCACCCAACAAGACCTTGGAATCCGGAGACCTGGTTTGCATTCCAACCATGCCTATCACTTCTGCGCTCTGGGCCTTTTGTGATGCTGGCCCTTCTCAGGATTTGTGGGATGAAGATGATACTAAAAAGCACTCCATCAACTCCAAAAGGAGTTCTGGAGAATATTCATATGTATATAAGTGGGTATATGTTTGGTATACATTTAAATGTTGAAACATTGGGTGCTACTGTTCAAAAAAATGTTTCTAGAACTTGAGAGAAGGTTATTTTATAACAGAAAAATTACCATTAAAAATAATTAAAAACAGGGTTGCCTTGGTGACTCAGTCAGGTAAGCATCTGACTCCTGATCACAACTCAGGCCTTGATCTTAGGGTTGTGAGCTCAAGCCCCCTGTTGGGAAGCCTACTTAACGACGACAACAAAACCCTAAAATACGAAGAATGAGGATGGGCAGCTGCAGAAGTAGCCCAGAAAAAAACTTCCTGAATTCATGGCTGAAGGATCTAGAGTGGCCCCAGTTTAATCCAAGTGACCTTAGTATAATCTCAGGGAATCAGGATCCCAATGTGATTAGAAGTAAGAAAGCTTACGTTGGATCCTATTGTTCTCTTACCTGTCTATGCACCCACTTTTCTATATGATCTTCTATCTACCATCCAACCAACCATCCATCCACCCACCCACCCACCAATGCATCCATCCATCCACCAATCCATCTATCCGTCCATCTGTCTATCCATCCACCCACCCACCAATCCATCCAACCTTCCATCCGTCCGTCTGTCCATCCATCCACCCACCCACCAATCCATCCAACCTTCCTTCCGTCCGTCTGTCCATCCATCCACCCACCCAGCAATCCATCCATCCACCAATCCGTCCACCCATCCACACATCCAACATCTCCTGCATGTCTAACACGTGATAAGCACAGACTACTTCGCACCAGCGCACACAGATAAGGCATGGACTCTGCTCTCGGAGAGCCCACTGTCCAGTACGGGAAGCAGTATAATCAGAAAGCAGAATTAAGTGCTGCAAGTATAATAACAGAAGTCAGTGCATGGTACTGGGGGTTCACACAGGACAGAAGGGCCAACTGCCTGCCTCTCTCGTTCTCACAGTCCCTGCTCACCTAGTGACCTTCCGATTATAATTCGGTTTCCTTGGGGATTGTCCTTTGGGGTTAGAGGTGCCAATTGGGGCATGTAAGTCATTCTGCCTGGAGCCGGTGGTGATACTGCTCTTTGTAAACAGAAAGATTGGTGTTGTAATTTGGTGGGCTTCCCTGGAGTCCGATTAGCACGATCCCCTCTGAGTTTCCAGACTGGAAACTGTAGCTGTCCTTCCAGGAGCCTGCAAGCGAGCCGCCATCTACGTTCCCACCTTGCTGTTCTGTAACCACCACTGGCGCGGGGGGTGGGGCTGGTACGGGAGCTTCCTCTGTCCTTCTGCTTTCAAAAATCACGTGTCCCGCTCTTTTCAGTAAGTCAGTGACTGCTACGTCTTCACTTCCCTTCATGCTGTTCCACCACAAGTGTGACGCCCGCTTCCTGCACGTATGAGGCCAAGGGGGTCTCTGGTCAAGGCTTTCCTAATGAACAGATCCAAGCGCCCTTTCTGTCTCTCCTTCTACACCACTGGCT
>RCUC01121210.1:0-26886 GCA_003697995.1 Taxidea taxus jeffersonii
TTAAGCCACTGAGGCAGTCTGAAAGTTTGGCTCCAGACCATGCGTTTGGAAGAATGTTCCAATGTTTACCAATGCTTTTCCTTGGCTGCACAGTACCTGCACCTGTGTGTTATGCTAAGAAAATATTTCTGCCCCTAGGAATATTTAAACTGCTTAAATTCAAAACACAGAAGACAACCCTAACTCTGTGTTAAGGACCTAATTATTCTACCTTTGGAGAGAATTCCAGTCCAATTTTAGCTTCTTCCTACCCTCTTTTCCCTACATTTTCTGACTACCCTCTCCCCTACCTCTGTTTTGGCTAATCCCTTGCCCAGTATTTCCACTGGATTATCCAATGGAAAAAGAGGTAAAGAAATCCAAGTATTTCATATAGAAATGTCTTCCCTTTCTTATTATGCAAATTAACCAAATAATAAAGGTAATCCCAATTTTAATCTTAGAGGAGTTTTCATTCCTACTAATAATTACATTCAGCATGTTTGTCTAGACTCAAATTGTGTCAGGTCAATCTCTGAAAGTTTATTCAGTACAAGAAAATTCACTGAAAGTTAATTTATTGAAGGCTAACGTACTTTTATCTGCTAAACTTTAAAAAATAAATTACAAGAGTCACTATTGGATAAGACAGTTTTTCCATCTATTCAAGATTTTTGTAAAGTTTTAGTTGATGACTTTTCAATTTGTCTTCATAACAGCATCGTAAGGAATGCTCAGTTTCCCTCTGCCCCAAGAGAAAAACATATCCATAAATGTTTTTATGAAAAATTATTTTCATGAAGAATACATCTACATATTTTAAAATATAGTTTTGAATAGTTCTTTGAATATATTTTTCCAAGTTCTTATTTAAATTTAAGTTAGTCAACATATAGAATGATGTTGGCTTCAGAAGTAGACTTTAGTGACTCATCACTTACATATAACAACCAGTGCTCATCACAAGTGCCCTCCTTGCATGGAGCACTGGGTGTGGTACATAACCATGAATCTTGGAACACTGAGAAAATAAAATAAAATAAAAAAGAGCCCTCCTTAATACCGATCACCCATTTAGCCTATCTCTCACTCACCTGTCCTCTAGCAACCCTCAGTTTGTTCTCCATAGTTAAGAGTCTCTTATGATTTGTATCTCTCTTTTTTTCTTGTTTTAATTTTCCTTCCCTTCCTCTGTGTCCCTCTGTTTTGTTAAATTCCACATAAGATGGAAATCACATGGCATTGGTCTTTCTCTGATTTATTTTGCTCAGCGTCATACACTCTACCTCCATCTATATCATTCCCAATGGCAATATGTCATTCTTTTGATGGTTGAGAAATATTGCATTATACATACATATATACATACATACATACACACAGCACATCTTCACACCCATTCATCAGTTCATGGACACTTGGGCTTGAATATGTTCTTAAATATTTATTTTAAATACAGCCTCATAAATACCTTCTTGTGACCCTCAGATTCCCCCTCTCTCTGTTCTAATTCCTTTATTTCATCTTATTATTCCAGTCTTTTTTTTTTTTCAATACACACCAATCTCCCTATCCATGCCTTAGTCCTAAGTCCCCCTCCAGTCTGTCTTTAGGTAGGGTGACCAGACATCCTGTCCCAGAACATTCCTGGTTTTCATGTGAGTCAGTAAAATAACAATTGTTTAAAACTTTTGTGTCTCCTTTACATCTCAAGTGAATCCTGGTTGACAATATACGGTTTTTCTCTCTCAAATCCTCGTGTCATCTCCAGTCTGGAATTTGTTGTGTCCTAGCTCTTATCAGGCAATCTCTACCCTTTATCTCACTTCCTTCCAGGTGGAGCAACAGGTTGTCAAGGACAAATTAAAATTACCAAAACACAGTGAGAAAATAAAATGAGAACTGTCAAAACTTACAGGAAATCCAGTGGTCAGTAAAGCTACCCTATGTAGCAAAACTTACTGTAATTTTGTTCAAAATAGTTAAAAGAAACAAGTAAATGCAGATGATTAGATTTTTATAAATTGACCTTCGGAAAATTGTCTTTCAGGGAATGAATCTAGAGCTGGATAAGAACAAGTGGAGAAAGAAGGGCAGTTTGCCTAAGTCCTAGGATCACAGGGATGTACCCCTCCAGGGAGGTACCCCTCCAGGGAGGTATTATCACTATCCAAATTAAGAGTCAACGCTTTAAAAGCCTCCAAATCAAAAATGCACAAGGGGTATAATGCAAACTCAGGCAATCTAAGATATCTATATTTACCACTTACTCCATGACTCAAATGCTGCTATGCAGTTATCTCCTTTAATATTCAAAGTAACCCTGCCAGTTAGACATTATTCCTGTGAAGAAAGTAGTGTGTAAAGAAGTTTTGTCATTTATACAAGGCGGCACGCATCTAGTGTGTGATCAAGAAAGGAACACAGTACTGCTGAACTCCAGAGATGATGCCCATACACAGTATGCAGAGAAAATATGGTAGACTATGATGCAATCTAAGACAGCTATTTACAGTAATATGTATATATGAAGAATACATAAGTAAGTATGTTATGCAAACTTTAGCCATTCTTTAATGATGAGAGAAATACAAGACTTTCAGGGAATCTTCACAGAAAAGTAAAATACTTTTGGAACTTTTCTGGAAAGGTGACATTTTTGGTACTTAGAATATGGAAGAGAAGGGGCGCCTGGGTGGCTCAGAGGGTTAAAATCTCTGCCTTCGGCTCGGGTCATTATCTCAGGGTCCTGGGGTCGAGCCCCATGTCGGGCTCTCTGCTTGGCAGGTAGCCTGTTTCCCCCCCCTCTCTCTCTGCCTGCCTCTCTGCTGGCCTGTGATCTCTGTCTCTCTGTCAAATAAATAAAATTATATTTTTTAAAAAATCTTTAAAAAAATTAAAATAAAGAAAATGGAAGAGAAGCATGAAAGAGTAAGCATTTCTTCACTTCCAGGATGCTAAATATATAAAGCTCTTAGCACAATGTCTGGCATATTTTAAATGCTAAAATATATTGTAATTTAAATAATGCTTATATAATATTGTTTAATATATTAATAGTATCAAACACCAAAACACATTATTTAATGTGATATGAACTGGTAGGAATCATAACTAAGGTGGCTGGCATTTCCAAAATCAATGTTTTACAAAAATTTTTCAGCATAATTTTGACAAAGTTATATCTGTTTCCACAGGAATCTGGCTTAAAGGCTTCAGCTCTTACAGATGTGAAAAGGTATTTATTGATTGAAAGTGCTGTGACAAATATTTTACCATGTGATTTGAATGTTTTCAAACTCAAAGTACATGAATGTGTTTGTAGACATGTGTTTATGTAAGTGTTAAAGCAACTTTGTAGTCTGAATCAAGTTCTCCAGCGGCACGGAGAACAATCTTATCACCATAGCTTGACCTCTACAGTAAGTTAAAAACAGAGAGAGAAAGGGAGAATTAAAACCACCAGAAATATTAAAAACAAACAAAACAAAGCTTGAATTTAGATCATAGTATTTGTAGATTTTCAATACTTATTGGAGAATTAAAGAGCTATTCAGTTTTGTGAAAAACTGGAAAATAAAATAGTTTGAAAAAAGCCATTTGCACAAAAATATCACTGTATGTAATTGTTTAAAAGCAGAAATATGATGAAATTTCTACTCATATTTCATTATTATAGACTCTGATTCTACTCATGCAAAGAAACACATTTATCCCCTTTTAGGTAGGAATAAATACGTTGTTAATGACCTAAAAAATTCATGTGTTCAATATTAACAATATTTCTGACTCTTCCATAACATTTTGATTTTCCTGACCATTAATGGAATAAAAACTCTAAAATTCCTCTTTAAACACCAAACGGCTCTAAAAATCATTTTGAGAATTTCATTTAAATGAATCATAAACATATAGGTTAGCTTTCACTGGATGACAATGATATTAAAAGTTAATGCAATATGCTTTTGGTATAATACAGCCCAGTTTGAGTTCATCAAAAATGCCTGAAAAAACACTGATTCTATATTGTTCAATATTACAAAATATGGCTGGGTCTGTCCCAACATTGAGAGAATTCTTTTCCAATTTTTTTAAGTCTCAAGAACAATCTCAAAATTTAACTTCTATAAGCATATTTTTATATTCAATATTTCAAAGCATCTTTATTATTTTTTTTAAGATTTTACTTATTTGATAGAGAGGACAGCAGGGGGAGTGGCAGAGAGAGAGGGAGAAGCAGGCTCCTCCCCTCCACCTCCAGCAAGAAGCCAGGTACAGGGCTCAATCCCAGGTACCCCGGATCATGAACTGACCCAAAAGCAGACACTTAACTGACAGCCACCCATGTGCCCCACTCTTGTATCTTTAAATTGCTATATTTTAAAATCAACTAAATATATTGCTTTACTTTTAAATTTAATTACTATAGCTACATTATTCACCTAATAAATAGCATTTTAATCTTCCCCCAAAAGATTTACAGGGGTGGCTACACATTTTTTAAAGATTTTATTTGTTTATTTAGAGAGAGAGAACGCGTGAACACAAGGCGGGTGGCGGGGGGACGGGGCGCAGCGGGAGAGAGAAAAGGAGCAGCAGACTCTGCTGAGCAGGGAGCTGGATTTGGGGCTAGATCCCGCGCCCCTGGGATCATGACCTGAGCGGAAGGCAGATGTTCAACTGATTCACCCAGGGACCCTGGAATGCCTATCTATTTAGTGCAGAAAATTGTAATAAGCACAGAAGACTCACTTGCGTTTCTTTCATAGACTTTTTATTGTTTTGGGGATGCAGGATTTTTACCTCCTTGGTTGTTTATTCCCAGATGTTTCATTATTTTTGGTGCAATTGTAAATGGGATTGCTTTCTTAATTTCACTTTCTGCAACTTCCTTATTAGTGTAAACAAATATAACAGATTTCGGTATATTAATTTGTATCCTCTGACTTCATTGAATTCATTTAAGATATACTATGCTCACTACTGGAAGAGCCAGTGTTGTTAAAATGTCCAAACTACCCAAAGCAATCTACAGACTTAATGCAATCACTATCAGAAGACCTACAATATTTTTTAGGGAACCAGAACAAATTATCCTAAAATCTGTATGGAACGACAAAAGAACCCAAATAGCCAGAGCAAACTTAAAAAAGAGAAGAACAAAGATAGAGGTATCTCAATCCCAGGAATTCTAGATATACTACAAATTTCCAGTCATCAAAACAGTATGGTATATATACAAAAATAAACACATAGATTAATGGAACAGAACAGACATCCCAGAAATAAATCCACAAATACATGGTCAAATAATCTAAGACAGTCAAATAAGAAGACAAGAATATACAATGGGGAAAAAGATAGTTCCCTTAATAAATGGTGTTGGGAAAACTGGACAGCTACATGCAAAGGAATGAAACTGGACCACTTCCGTATACCATACACAAAAACAAGCTCAAAATGGATTAAAGACCTAAACGTGAGACCTGAAAACATAAAAAGACCTAGAAGACAAGATAGGCAGTAATTCCGTTGACAGAGGCCATACAAATATTCTTCCAGATAGGTCTTCTCAGGCAAGGTAAACGAAAGTAAAATTAAACTCTTGGGACTACACCAAAATGAAAAGGTATTGGGCAGTAAAGGAAACCATCAAAGAAACACAAAGACAACTCACCAAATGGGAGAAGATATCATAAATGGTGTATCCAATAAGGAGTTAATATCCAAAATATATAAAGAATTCATACAACTCAACATCAACAAAAAAACTGATTTTTTAAAATGGACAAGGGGTCTGAATAGATAATTTCCCTAAAGAAGACATCCAGATGGCCAAGAGATACATGAAAAGATGCTCAGTGTCACTAGTCACCAGAAAAATGGTATTCAAAACAATAAGGTATCACCCTCATACCTATCAGAATGGTTAAAATCAAAAGCAGAGGAAATAAGTATTGATGAGGATGTGGAGAAAAAGGAAACTTCATGCACAGCTGGTGGGAATGGAAATTGGTACACCGTTGTGGAAAACAGGAGAGTTTTGTCAAAAAAAAAAAAAAAAAAGCAATCATTTGATCTAGTAATTCCACTACTGGTATTTATCCAAAGAAAACAAAAACACTAATTCAAAAAGATATGTGCACCCTATGTTTATTGCATTATTTACAATTGCCAAGATATGGAAGCAACCCAATGTCCATCTACAGATGAATTGATAAAGATGTAGATAGATACACAATGCAGTATTACTCAGTCATAAAAACGAATGACATCTTGCCATGTGCAACAACATGAATGGATCAGAGGGCATAAGGCTAAATGAAATAAGTCAGTCAAAGAAAGACTAATACCATATGATTTCATTTATATGTGGAATTTGAGAAACAAAGGAACAAAAAAGAAAAAGACCAAAAAACAGATTTAAAAACACAGAACCAACTGGCAACTGCGGGTTACCAGAGGGGAACTGGGTGGGGGAGGATGGGCAAAATAGGTAAAGGAGATTAAGAGTACACTTACTGTGACAAACACTGCATAGTGATGAATGGTTATTAAAAAACGAAAGTACAGAAGAGTTGAAGGGAAGAAACACGTGACAACAGCAATACTCACCATCTAGGTAGTGATAACCATTGTGAACATGTAATTATGTACACATTTTGGTATTTACACCAAATATATGTCTTCCAAACAGATAAGAGTGTTCCAGACAATTACACAAATATAAAGAGTGTGAAATCACACCACAAGGCCCCAACTTACATCTAAGTTCTTAGGGAGAAAAAAAGAAGGGTATCTGAAATATTCAATGAAGGGGAGAGGGGAAATTAATAGTTTTCCAACTTGAGGTGATTTGCCAGCCATCCCCTCCTAGAGCATCTTACCTGGAGTAAGCTAAGGAGAAGCAAACCCACAGTCCTAGATTCTCATTCCCACTCCCAGAAGCTGTTGTTTATTTGTTGTTCAATGAGTTGCCTGGAACAACTCTCTGGAGTGGGCATCCCAGGGGTGCACCACAAGGAAGACTCCTCCAGTTTGTTTTGTTTTCTTTTGTTTCTTCATGATTGTTTTTATTCTTAAGTCTGGCATCAATTACCAAAAAGTTGGGTTAGGATTTACTTTTGTGAGAGAGATAAAAGCTAGTGATTCATGGGGCACAGGGGCTTTTGGAAAGTGGCAATATTCTATTTTTTGACCAGAGGGGTGGCTGTGAATGTTAGTTTTATGATCAATCATTGAGTTATACAACTTCGGTTTGTGTAACTTTCCACATGTTTATATATTTTACAACAACAAGGTTGCATTTATTATCTTGATTGTAGTGATGGTTTCATGTAGATATATCTGTTTCCAAATGGCATTGGTGTATATATATGGAAAACTCACCAAGTCATACACTTTATATGAAACTTGATGTTTATCAATTACAAATAATATGTGAATTTAAAACCTGTAAATAAATAAGAGCTTAAGATGTATTATTTCTTCAAAAGGAATCAGCACTATGTGTTGGGTGAAAATCATAAGATTATTCAACATCAAG
Source organism: Taxidea taxus jeffersonii (assembly GCA_003697995.1). Taxonomy (NCBI): domain Eukaryota; kingdom Metazoa; phylum Chordata; class Mammalia; order Carnivora; family Mustelidae; genus Taxidea; species Taxidea taxus. The sequence continues at coordinate 7,526 of RCUC01121210.1, forward strand.
AAATAAACTGCTAGTCCTCAAAATAGACTTTATCTAGTATCTACTACACCTGGGAAGGCAGGGGTATGCAATATTTTTTTAAAGACTTGATTAACACCTGCTTAAATATTTTCTCCCAATCTTTAATTAAACAGTTAAGGTAGGACTTCATTTCTAGATACACAATCAGACTGAGTCTGAGTAATACTCTACAGCTGTTAATTTCCCTTTCCAAAGACAGCTCAACACCAAAAGATTTTTCACTTTCCAAAAATGGTGTTCTTCACTTTCTAAAAGCAGCAAAAACCTCAGAATAAAAAATACATACAAGGAGAAAACAATTCCAACCATTTTAATTCTTTTAAAATTACAAATATACATTTTCCCCTCCTTCTAGCAAGACTATCTAAAGATTCCCCCCAAAAACTTAGCTCAATAAAATGAAAAGTTGAGATTTCTCCAAACATACCAATTATGAGTACTACCTTCAACATCAAAAATAGGAACATCAAGAAATTAAGTTGTAAGACTTTAGTCCAGCCATCGGTAAGGTAAGGACTTTATTATAAGTCTTCAGTCACCTTTAGCATCACCCAAGTTCTAGGAAGCAAAGTTATAAGGTATATAGAAGGCATTTATACCCGAAGTATGTAATACTTAAGTCAGTACTTATAAAATAGTTAATGCCAGACTATTTTCGTTAGCATATTATCAAATTTCTTTTCCCATTTTCTGATCTGCAGAATTTTACAGCTGTTTCAAGCCCTTGACCAGCTAATTTTCTTTTTAAATATCACTCTGTACTTGGGATAGAGAAAGATAGTGAAAGGGAAGCAGGGGTAAGGGAGGGAGTAGGAGTAAGGACAGAGCAGGGAGACAGGCAGAGAGGGAGGGCAAGAGGAAGAGCATCTGTGTGATATCATCATAGCATCACAGCAGGCTGAAGGGTAAAAGCCATAGTTTGTTTAAAGAAACAACTCTTTGCTGGCAATTTCTGAAGCATAGTAGTGTGACCAAGAGCAATACTATCTCTTGTGTATATGTAGACTGTCACTTGGGAAGGAAGATTAAGATTCCTGGTGAAATGCTTTCATTAATAAGGTGGTGAAACACTCAGCTCTGAAGTCAGATGGTGTGTTTGAGTGGTAGCTCTCTCAAATTTGCTATGTGATCTCAAGCAAGTCACTTAATCACTGAAATCATTTGTTTTCTCCTATGTAAAATAAGGATACTAATCAGGCATACTTCATAGGATGGTTGGGAGAATTAAATATGTTCATATGTTGAGAATGTTCAGATCATTGTTTGGCATATGTTCTATGTAGATATTTGGTATTATTCTTTTAACTCTTACTACCTATGTGATGACTTTTGTTGCTTAAGAAGAATTTGGTACAAGAAAAAAAACACATTTTCATTTGTCTTGGCATACTCCTTAACTTTACATCATCTATCCTACCCATAACAGTTAAGTTCCTATATAGTTCCAAGAGGCTTTATCACAACATATAATTTTTAAGGAGTTATTCTAAGAAATTGTGATTTACTCCATTATAGTCTCCAAAATACATTCATGAATCCAGATCCAAAATCCAGTGAAATAATAGTATCAGCCCTTGAACTCTTCCAGAGGAAAAGGGTCTTTTAATGTTTAGAATTAAAAACAAGTGAATCACAGAAGTGTTCAGAAACTTATCTAACCTTGGATCAAAACGTCTTTAGGATTTTCTAAGAAAATTAATTCCACCCTAAAAGTTATTACTATAGATATCCTCCACTAAAAAAATTTTAGTGAATCCTCAGTGACATAATTTCAGTTAACATAATAGCATACTACATATTATCAATATGTTAACCATCTAGCCACATTCTGAGTTATGAATATAATGCTTCATTGAAGAGTGTAGAATGACAAGAGAAATCTAGAGCAGTCATGGAATAGGTGGAACTATCTGGTTATTGCCATGTTACGTCAGTATCAGTATTACCCTTGAGAAATCTGTGGAAACAAAGCCTAAGGCAAATATTTTGGGGAATAATAAAATATTAATAAAAAGCATATTTTTAATAAAAAGATTAATATTAAGCCAAATAAGAATGGGTAATGACAGGAAAGTATTAATCATACCAAAATTTGTCAGATTATTTCACTGAAGAACATATACCACTTTAGTGGGTACTGTCAGTACCCTACCAGATCCACTTAGTGGCAGATATTCCCACCCCCAGCTGCTATGAGTGTTGGCTATTAATGGTTTCTGAATGCCCTGTTCTCTGGAAAACGGACCCCAACATTTGACAGCTACTTCACCAAGAAGCTGCCCTCTCACCTGGCATAGCTAAAAGCAGAAATCAATCCTCAAAATCAATCAAGAGGAAATAAATCTGGGATTTAAGTTAGAAGAAACATCATTTAAATGTAATTGTTAGTCCCTATGAAAGTAGTGGATCATTTTTCTCCTGTCATTATTATTTCAATAGGAATAAAATAGTCTTTCCGCAGTGTTGGAACACTTGTATGAATGGAAGTCTGTGTTTATGTGCATGTGTGTGTGTGTACAAGAGAGAGATAAACTGTATCTGTGTGTCTGTGTTTATACAGTATAATTTCTGAATCACAACTGTCATTCTCACACACACACATGCACATGGCATTTTGCTATGTGGTCAGCTGACTGAAATCAACACATTTGAAAGTAAGAATTCAGGAGAAAATGGACTCAAAGTTTATCAGCATTATTTCAAACTCCTTTCAAAGAGTTAATTTTCTATGACTGCTATTCTTGATGGATGTAAGAATTCTGCAAGTTGGATAGAATAAATTATGTCTTTATTACTCAACAAATACACCTGAATGAATACGGGCCCAGGAATTGTAACATATTCACAGGTAATTTATAGGCCTCAAGTCAATTACCTATAGGGCTAAACTTAAAACTGCATTTCTTTTCATAATTTAAAATAAATTTTAAGAATTAAATAGACCTTTCCTCTTTTACTACATTATCTGTTGAACTGTAAGAAATAGTTTTTTTTGACAATGTATTTTTATTTTTTTATTAACATATATTATTTCCCCATGGTACAGGTCTGTGAATTGCCAGGTTTACACACTTCACAGCATTCACCATAGCACATACCTTCCCCAATGTCCATAACCCTACCACCCTCTCCCTATCCCCCTCGCCCCAGCAACCCTCAGTTTGTTTTGTGAAATTAAGAGTCTCATATCGTTTGTCTCCCTCCCAATCCCATATTGTTTCATTTATTCTTTTCCTGACCCCCAAACCCCCCATGTTTCCTCTCAACTTCTTCATATCAGGGAGATCATATGATAATTGTCTTTCTCTGAGTGACTTTTTTCGCCAAGCATAATACCCTCTAGTTCCATCCACGTCATTGAAATTGGCAAGATTTCACTTGTTTTGATGGCTGCATAGTATTCCATTGTATATATATACCACATCTTCTTTATCCATTCATCTGTGGATGGACATCTAGGTTCTTTCCATAGTTCGGCTACTGTGGACATTGCTGCTATAAACATTCGAGTGCACGTGCGCCTTTGGATCACTACATTTGTATCTTTAGGGTAAATACCCAGTAGTGCGATTGCTGGGTCATATGGTAGCTCTATTTTCAGCTTTTTGAGGGACCTCCATGCTGTTTTCCAAAGCGGTTGCACCAGCTTGCATTCCCACCAACAGTGTAGGAGGGTTCCCCTTTCTCCACATCCTCGCCAGCATCTGTCATTTCCTGACTTGTTCATTTTAGCCATTCTGACTGGTGTGAGGTGGTATCTCATTGTGGTTTTGATTTGTATTTCCCTGATGCCCAGTGATGTGGAGCACTTTTTCATGTGTCTGTTGGCCATCTGCATGTCTTCTTTGCAGAAATGTCTGTTCATGTCCTCTGCTCATTAGAAATAGATATAGTCTTAATCTGCATAGTTATAATTCTCAAGGAGTTTGATACTGTTGACATTTTCAAAGATCTGTGATCCTTTCATTGTTAAATTATGCAATGATCCCTGTATTGATCAACCCTTCTCCCTCAGGTTAATAAGAAAAGGATGACAGGATAGATATTAAAGGAAGCAAATGCTGATCATGTTTCTTTCACTTGCTTGTCCACTGACTCATGGAAAGATAAGAAAATACTATAGTTTCCTGAATATACTCTCTTATCTGCACTTATTTCAACTCCCACAGGATTTTAATGAGCATGGCACATGGCCCTATTGTTATACACTCTACCAGTTGGGCAAGTGGTGACTGATAGAATTCCTTAAGGCAGTTAGGGCCTGTAGGACATGAGAGCAGAAAATAAAGCCAGTGAGGCCACTCCCTGTTGGCTGAACCAGCACTAACTTCAGGTCTCTTTTCTCTCAAGTCGCTACAGAGTTATAAACTCCTGCATGTATGTGAAAGAAAGAAGGGATTATCGGATTTTCAAAGTGTTCTGATTTCACTTACTTTGGGTCCAACCTGCAACGGAACAATATGTAGTACTTTTCAAACTAAGGATGCACTGTTTAGGAAAGGTCTATTTATGTTTTTAAGATCTTTTGTATTTGAGAGATAGAGAGTGCAGGCACACGGGAGGGGGGAAGTGCAGAGGAAGACGCAGACTCCCTGCTGAGCAGGAAGCCTGACTTTGAGTTCTATCCCAGGACCTCAGGATCAGGACCTGAGCTGAAGGCAGACACTTAACTGACTGAGCCACCCAAGGAAAGGTCTACCGAAGTTGAAATAGGAAATTACTCTGATTCCAAAATGGGATGCTTAGAAACACCAGGCTAACCCATGGAGGCTAGTACGCAGATGGAGAAAGAGTGATTGGGGGGGGGGGGGGGCGGTGGAGAGTGAAGGGAAGCAAAGGATTTTTAAGGGAAAGCCAAGAGAAGAGAAAAAAAAAAACAAACTTGGTCTAAAATTGTTGAGGCACATAGAGGGATTTTTACAGTTACTGAGCTTACGGACAATTAATAGTATTTGTGTTAAAAATTAACAAGAGAAGTCTGGACTCCTAAAAGACCCATCAGAGGAGATAAAAGCAAAGGGGGAAGGGGGGCTAGAGGGTTATAAATACAGAAATATCAAAGTTCAAAAATTCAAGAAGACAAGGAAAACAGATCTAACTTGGAAGTGATATCATACTTGGCAAAAGAAAGAGGAAAGAAATATGACAAGTTCATTTCTTTCAAAGAAAATTCTCCCTTTAATCCCCTCATTTTGGTGACAATTTAAGAGTTAAAAAGTCATTTAAATTCATGACCTTAGAATATCTGTTCAAAGGGTTTAAACACCCCATGATGCAGCTTCTCCAAATTCTCCAAAGGAATTGAAAAATACCTATGAATATATGAAAAAAAAATTTTTTTAAGATTACAATCACAACATAAAGCCGTGCATTAAATTCATTAGCGGATTCTTGAAGAAATTCCCATTAAAACCAGAATGGATAGAGAGAGTTTACAAACAAATTTAATGAGCTATATATGTTTAGCTGCTGAAAACAGAGGAAAGCTGTTCAATAGAAATAAGACTAAAAAAACCTTTCTCTCCCCTACCCTGACACATTTTATTTATATTTAATTTTACTTTTTCAGTGTTCCAAGATCCATTGTTTATGCACCACACCCAGTGCTCCATGCAATATGCGCCCTCCTTCATACCCACCACCAGGCTCACCCAACCCCCCACTCCTCTCCCCTCCACAACTCTGTTTGTTTCTCAGAGTCCACAGTCTCTCCTGGTTCATCTCCCCCTCCAACTTCCCCCAATTCACTTTCCTTTCCTTCTCCTTATTTCCTCCATGTTATCTCTGACACATTTTAACTCTTAACTCTGAAGTGCAAGAGAATTATAACCTGAAAATTAGGTATCCATTTCTCTACTAAAAAATGCTTTTCCTAAGAAACTTAAAATATCCCTCTGTAAGTACTTTTCATATATTTCCATTTAGTGGCTTGACTCTGATAACACAACTGTGAATAAAGGAAGTGGCCTTTGAAAGTGGATTTGGACACATAGAGAAGCATAAATCTGTTGAGACCTGGAATAGAAATTTCTGTGGAAATTTTTGCCTATCTTATATGAGTGGACCATGAATGTCCAAGAACCAACCAAGTTAAAGACTCAATTCAGTTCAACGTATCCATACCCCAGGAGACCTTGCTATACACCTGGATGGCACCTGTTATACTCCCTCCTTACACATGCACAGCTGGGGAAGGCACTCAGTGAGTACCTGAGTGGATGGCAGGTGAAGTCAAGAACAAAATATTTGAAAATATTATATATGAAAAGATCTATTTTAGACTAGAATGATAAATGAATAAAAAGCAATAATGGATTTAAGAGGGCCATTACAAAGCCTTAATAAAAGGAACCTCACCCTGGCAAACATATCTTAAGACATACTTCATAAAAACTAGGCAATTGTTTAAAAACCTTGGTATCCACAATAAAATGTAAGAGGATATCACTACAAAGAAACCATACAGTGAAATTTAGAAAAACAAAGATTCTTCAGGGAAAACAAACAAAAAGAACAGTGACCTAGAGTTCATTTTTGTATGAGTTTTACTTTGTACATTATATGGAACACTGAAGGACTGAAAGGAAAAGTTAAGCATAGCATAGCATTTCTTTAAAAATCCTTTTATAGGCTATTAATAGAAAAGTAGATATTGCTTGTGAAGGTTTTGACTTTCATTTTCCTAATAAGTGATGCTGGGTATCTTTTCATGCATCTTTTGGCCACCTGGATATCTTGGAGAAATGTCTGTTCAAGTCTTCTGCCATTTTCCAATTGGATTATTTGGTTTCTTGGTACTGAGTTGTGTAAGTTCTTTGTATATTTTAGATATTAACCCCTTATCAGATATACCATTTGCAAGTATCTTTTCCTATTTAGTGGATTGTCCTTTTTGTTTTATTGATGGTTTCTTTTACTGTCCAACACTTTCATTTTGGTGTAGTCCCAATAGTTTAATTTTGCTTGTTTACCTTGCCTGAGGAGAAATGTCTAGAAAAATGTTTCTGTGAGTGATGTTAACAAAATTACTGCCTATGTTGTCTTCCAGGATTTTTATGATGTCAGGTCTCACGTTTAGGTCCTTCACCCATTCTGTTTGTTTTTATGTATGGTGTAAAAAGGTGGTTCAGTTTTCCCAACATCAGTTGTTGAAGAGACAATTCCTTTCCCCAGTGCATATTCTTGCCTTCTTTGTCATAGATTAACTGACCATAACATCATGGTTTATTTCTGGGCTCTCCAATCTGTTTCATTGATCTGTGTGTCTATTTTTGTGCCAATACCACACTGCTTTGATTTGCAGCTTTGTAGTCGATCTTGAAATCTGGGGTCATGATACCTCTAGTTTTGTTCTTCTTTTGTAAGACTGCTTTGGCTATTCAGAGTCTTTTGTGGTTCCACATAAATTTTAGGATTTTTTAGTTATGTGAAAAATGTAAGTCTTTTGAGAGATATTGCATTAAATCTGCAGATAGCTTTGGGTAGTAAGGACATAACCCCCCTTGCAAAAAAAGACCTACCCAAATAATCCAATTAAAAATGGGCAGAAGACACTCAACATCAGTAATCATCAAGAAAATGCAAAACAAAATCACAATAAGCTATCATCTCACACCTGTCAGAATGGCTAAAATCAAAAACACAAGAAACAACAAGTGTTGATAAGGACAGAGGAAAAAAAGAACCCTCATGTACTGTTGGTGGTAATGCTACCACTGTGGAAAACAAAATGGAGGCTCCTGAAAAATTAACAGAATTATTATATGTTCCAAGAATTCCACTACTGAGTATTTACCCAAAGAAGATCAAAACATTAATTCGAAAAGATATATGTACCCCTATGTTTATTGCAGCACTATTTATAATAGTTAAGACACGGAAGCAACCCAAGTGTCCACTGACAGGTGAATGGACAGAGATGATTTTATATAGATACATAATAGATAGATATGGAATATTACTCAGCCATAAAAAAGAATGACATCTTGCCATTTGCAACATGAATGAATCTAGAGGGTTTAATATTAAGTGAATTAAGTCAGAGAAAGATGTAGGATTTCATTTATATGTGTAATTTAAGAAAGAAAACAAATAGTAAATGAAGAGAGGGAGAGCAACCAAGAAACAGATTCTTAACTGTAATAAGAAACTGGTGGTTATCAGAGGGGAGTTAGATGGGGTAAAGGGGATTAAGAGTACACTGATCATGGGGTGCCTGGGTGGCTCAATGGGTTAAAGCCTCTGCCTTCAGCTCAGGTCATGATCTCAGGGTCCTGGGATCAAGCCCCACATCGGGCTCTCTGCTTGGCGGGGAGCCTGCTTCCCCCTCTCTCTCTGTCTGCCTGCCTCTCTGCCTACTTGTGATCTTTCTCTGTCAAATAAATAAATAAAATCTTTTAAAAAAAAAAAAGAGTACACTGATCATGAGCACTAAGCAGTGTATGGAATTGCTGAATCACTCTACTGTACACCTGAAACTAATATAACACTATGTTAATTACACTGGAATCAAAGTTCTTAAAGTAGATATTGCTGAAACCAAATCAATAATCCAGAGGGAAAAGGCAAAGCTCTCCCAAAAACAGAGGGAAGGACAAAAAAGATGAAATCAAAGAGAAAAGAAGGTAGAGATCCTACCTAAAACCATGGGGACCCTGAGAAAGAAAACAGAACTGGAAGAGAAACAACCAAGATATATTGAGTAGCAAAACAAACTTTTCTGAGGTGGGGGGAAAAAGCCTGGGCAACGGCTGGCAAATTTTGTAACATTTAATTATTTTTTTCTAACTCAAGTAATACATATATAGTGGAAAATTTTTGGAAAGAGAGAGAATAAGAGGGACAGAGAGAGTGTGAGAAAGAAAAAGATACACATATAGGGAGGAACGGAAAGGACAAAGAAAGAAGGGAAAGAGGGAGAGAGAAAGCATGGAGTGATCATATATAATCATACCACCTCCATGAGAGAATCATGTTCAAATTTATGGCTCACTTTCTGGAAACAGATTTGTGAGTGAATTCTGCTTCTTAGAACTGAGGTAATTCTGTTTATCTTTGTTACATGTTCCCCCAATACATTTTATTTATCAGCAGTATTACTAAAAATAATTAAATGACTACCAAGTTTGGTTGACTTATTTAACCAAGTTCCTATCTAGATAGTTACTTTGAAGTTTTCAACCACTGAATCATGATGCAATGATTTAAGGAAAAATATTGTTGCCATTCTTTTCTCCCAAAAAGTATTTAAACTTGCTCTTTTATCCATACAACAACTTCATTGAACATTATCCTGTGAAGTTCTTCCATATATTAATATTAACCTCATCCCCAAGCACCTGGGTGGCTCAGTTGGTTAAGCATTTGTCTTCTGCTCCGATCATGATCCCAGGCTTCTGGGATTGCTTACACTGGGCTCCCTGCTTTTCCCTTTCCCTCTCCATGCTGTTCCCTTTGCTTGTGTTCTCTCTGTCAAATAAGTAAGTAAAATCTTTAAAGAATATATTAACCTCATTTCTTGTGGCTGAGAAAAAGTTAGGACCACTGGAATCCATGGTAAAAAGTCCTTGTCTCATTATAAACAATTCTGTTACTTCCTTAGAGTTAAGTTCCAAGGTTAAGAATTATTGGAACAGGGGCACCTGGGTGGTTCAGACCATTAAGCATCTGCCTTCAGCTCAGGTCATGATCCCAGAGTCCTGGGATTCAGTCCCGAGTTGGGCTCCCTGCTCAGCAAGGAGTCTGCTTCTCCCTCTGCCTGCTGCTCCCCCTGCTTATGCTCTATCTCTCTCTCTCTCTGTCTCTAATGAATTTTAAAAAGCCTTAAAAAAAAAAAAAAAGAATTATTGGGACAGGTTGAAAAATTTTAGTATACTGGTTGGACATTTCTATTTCCTTTTGAGGGGTATGAATTATTTATTCATATTCTTTTTTCATTTTTTATGAAGTGTTAGGTTTATGAGAGAATGAGAGGAAGCTTGTCTTTTTCAAAGTTGTAATCATTTGTCTATTATAGGTCTCACAAATGTCTTAGTTCATTGAATACCTTTGTTTTCTAATTAATTTAATAAAGTTTTAAACCTTTAAATTGGCCATGAATAATTTTTCATTGTGACTTCTCTTTGGTTTAATTCAAATATATATGTATGTATGTGTGTGTGTGTATATTATATATATACATATATATATATGGCATTCCTTGCTTCAGATAAATATACTAATATTTATTGCTATTTGAAGATTTTAATTTCTACATTTAATGTTTCCACCTAGAATTTATTTTTATCTATTTTGGAAAGTATGCATCTCTTTTGAGTCTATTATTGTGCAAATAAACATCCCATCACCATTAATTGAACTCTAGCCTTCCTGATTTTAAAGGTAATAATTATCAATCTCCATATATATATATATATATACACACATACACACACACACACACACACACACATATATATATATTTGTTTCTTTATGGCTTTGGCAGGAGGGGAGGAAGAGTAATGACTCTGAAATAAGCCAACAATGTTTTCCACAACAGCCTACTCTCCAAGGAAAAGACGTGTTTTCATAAAAATATATTGGACATTATATTCTGTCTTCCACACCCTCCTCAGTTTTTTTTTAAGATTTAATTTATTTATTTGAGAGAGAGAGCAAGTGTGTGAGAGAGCACAGAGCACAAGTGGTGCGGAGGAGGAGAGGGAAAGGCAGACTCCCCACTGAGCAGAGAACTGGATGTGGTACTCAGTCTCAGGACCCTGGGATCATGTCCTGAGCCAAAGGCAGACGCTTAACTGCCTGAGCCCCTCCTTAGTTCTTTTTTATTTCTATAAATGTTCATCCTTTCCTCTTCATATTGTTTTGAGAGTTTCTAAATGTTCCCTGTATCTTTGATGTAATTTTCTGCAATATCCTAAAGCATTATACTGTTCTATCACATAGGATATAGGATTAATGTTCCTACTATAGATTTGTTGAATCACAGTATTTGTTAGGTTAAAAAACTTGACACACAAGTCTAGAATTTACCAGTTTTAAAATACTGCTGCCAGATATAATGGAATACAGTATATTTTATTATGTACTTCTCAGGAGGGAATTTTGAATTGGCTCTCAATGACCTCTCTGGTATAGTCCTCTCTACCATACAGCTGCTTGGGGGGAAAAAAAAAAAAAAAAACCAACCCTCAAATTCTCTTTTAATGCACTAAATTTCTTGTGGTATTATGGATTCTTCCCCATTCCCCTCATTTTAAAACAGTGGTCATCATTTTAATGGATACCTTCATGAGAAAAAGGGTGGAAAAGGGGGCAGATAGGATTAAGAAATAATCCACACGTTGGTTAGAAACATTTTTTAAAAACTCCAGAATATCAGCTGACTTCAAACTTCTCAGTAACAGTGGAAGAAAGAAAGGACTGGAGGACTAAAGTGGAATGAAACAGCAAAGACTCAAATCCAGGCTTTACCAGTTTTTAGATTCATGACCCCAGGCAAGTTACATATTTTTCCTAATGGCATTATTGCTGAACAAAGACAATAATACTATCCCTATAGGGTGATAGCAAAGCTAAAATGATACCGAGTACATAAACCACAGAGCACAGTAAATCATATATACATATGTTATTAAATATAATATTTCAAGGATTGTAAAATATACCATTATTTTATCGAATATTAAGTAAGGGAGCAAAAGACTGTCAATTAAACTGTGACATAATGCCTTAATAATAATCCTAAGTGACAATCCATCACACCAGCTTCTCATTTGCTTTGAAATTAACTTCAGCTACGTGGAGATTTTTATGGCAGTTTCTCATACTTTCATTTGCATTCCTTTGAGTGTGACAGACAATATTTGTGCACAAAAATCTAATAAATAAATAAATAATACACTTCAGTCCTCTACTTTAGGGTTTTGTCCTTTCTTTGATAACATAAAGCACTTTGTTAGGGTTTTTTTTTACTTTTTTTTTTTATTTAAGCTTTATTTAAACATATAATGTAACCCCACCACCCTCTCCCAACCCCTCTTCCCCCCACCCCCCTCAGTTTGTTTTATGACATTAAGAGTCTCTTTTGGTTTGTCTCCCTCCCGATCCCATCTTGTTTCATTTTTACTTTTCCTACCACCTTAACTCCCACCCCCATTGCATCTTCACTTCCTCATACCCTAAAGATACAAACTTTGTTAGTTTTTGAAAAGAAAAAAAAAAAAAGAAAAAGAAAAAAGAAACTATAGTCATTCCTCCAACAATTAAAATTTCTGCATTAATATCAAATTTATGCCTCTCTTCTGATCTATGACTTTCCTTACATTCAATAATTTTTAACTGCTGAAATTAGTGTGTAATTATTTTGAAGACATTTGACATGGCATTTAAACTCAGTGTGTGCAGCAACACCAATGCATACACTTAACTGAAGTAATGATAAAGAATTGTGACCAAATTTGTGTATGGTAATAAACTGACATTTCCATCCCAAAGCACCACCCCAAAGTGCCACCCCAAAGTGAGTATATGAGGTTATTTTACATTTCACCAGAATTTCAAAAATGTTAAAACATAAAAAAGTATGTTAGAATTGATGAAATATAATCCGTAAATATTATCACTGTGTAGTAGAACAGAACATTGAAAGTCAAAGTTCATGTTCATAAAGATCTACTCATTCAAATTTTAATTCTTTTTGAAAGGCATCAGGAAATTTTATGCAGATGAGCAAATACTCAAAACGTACCTACTACATACTGTTTTTTTTATGAAAAAGATTACTTGAAGATTATCATTTATGAAATACCAGACTATAGCTATACAATGGGATATCATTCAGCAATAAAAGAAGAAATATCAATTTATGTGAAAAGACATGATAAACCAAAAACATATTGCTAATTGAAAGAAACCATTTGGAAACAGCTGTACACTGTCTGATTCCAACTATTTGAGCTTCTGGAAAAGGCAACAGCATAGAAAGAGTAAAAATATCAGCGTCTGCCAGAGATTTAGGGTGGATAAAGTTAAGTTAGAGTAGATAGAGCACAAGTATTAGGTAGAGCACAGGGTAGTTTCTAAAGCAATGAAACTGTTTTATATGATACTATAATGGTGAGTACATGGCACTACCCATTTGTCAAAACCCACATAATGTAACAGAATAAATGATGGGAATCACATTGTTGAGGAGGTCAAGAGATCCCTGGAAGGAATGCAAACTGGGACAAGAGAAGCTAGCTGTGTTACAAATGTATGCAATAACCTCATTATAGAGGGTGGGTGTAAGGGTCTGACTTAAGTGATTTTGAACATAAACACAGTCCATTCAATTAAAAACAAAAGAAACTGAGTATGTACTCTGCTTTAGTTGATAAAGTTGTTTCCCACTTTGATACTAGTTAACAATTCTGATAGCGCTATACATGTGAACTGAAACTGAGCAATTAAATGTCTGGTAAGTAGGATGAGACATTTCTCACTGGACTAAAACTTTACAGATATGCAAGAAAAGGAGGCTAGAATGATCCAGGTGTTAAAGGATTAGAGTTGGAAACATCAGTATGAACTCATGTTTAACTTAATATAGATACATATTGTTACATATAGAAGTATTTATAAATGTGTATATACATTTTACATACACTGTATTATGTATGTGCGTACGTATACATGTCTGTATGTATAAATTTCCTCATTCTATCAGTCGAGAGGACCTAGGAAAAAAAAAATCACACTCCAGTAGCAATAAGTGCACTAGCACCTGGATCTTGGTTACTAATGCCACCCTGCAATAAAAGGAATAAGGGATCCTTGGAGAAATGGCTGATTCGAGGACAGGGTGGAAACATCTAAGAAGCATCCTATAGTTCCATAAAGTAAGACTGTTATCTAAAAACAGGAAAAAAAAACAACACCACCAAAATCTGCATTTTTGATGGTATGTGAAAGGGACACAGAAGTCTACCAAAGGAGCCCCCAATGACCAAAGCTAGAACAATTTAAGTGACCAAATAAGTAGCACTGGATTATAACCCAAATTGTGAAGCAAGTCTGTACTGATATGAATAAATGACTGAATAAATAAGCAAATGGGGAAGAGATTAGAGAGACCTCCTTTGCAAATTTTCAAATAATTTATGTAAATATTCTGCCCTTGACAAGGGGAGAAGCATAAATCCCCATCCCTTAAGTGTGGGCTACATACAATGAAAAAAAGAAATGAGCAACTTTACAAACATTTCATAAGCCTGACAAATACTACCTCAGCCAGGTGACCTAAGTCAGCAAGAATAGTGATAATCATTTTCACAGTAGGTACCTGTGATGGTTACTTCTATGTGTCTATTTGGTTCAGCTCAAGTAACCAGTTATTTAATCAAGCACTAATCTAGGCACTGCTGTTAAGGGATTCTGTAGATGTTGTTAACACCTACAACCAACTGGCTTTAAGTAAATTACCCACCACAATGTGGGTGGGCTTCATCCCATCAGTCAGAAATCCTGACTCAAGATGGTAGCATCAACACTTACTTGAGATTCTAGCCTGTGGACCTGCCCTACAAATTTCACAATTATGTGAGTCAATTCCTTACAGTAATTCTCTTTACATGCATCCCGTTGGTTCTGTTTCTCTGAAGAACTCTGATACAGTACCCTTGATACGAAGTGATACAAACTGGCAATTTATTTCTGTGGACTTCCTCTCAAAAACCCCTAACTCCATTTGCATTATTAGAAGAAAAAGAAGCAAATTCCAGTAGTGGGGCATCCTACAAAATACTTGGCTAATACTCTTCAAAACTGTCAAGGTCACCCCCCAAAAAAAAAAAAAAAAATCTAAGAAACTAACAGCCAAGAGGAGCCTAGAAGATAGGACAACTAAATGTATCTTGGGTAGGATCATGGAACAAAAAATGACACTAGGTAAAACTAAGGCAATCTGAGTACTGTATATGCCTTAACAATGATGTATCAGTACTGGTTCATGAATTGTAACAAATGTATCATACTGACCTGACATGTTAAGAGGGAAAATTAGCGGTGAGGGTATGTGGAATTTCTCTGTAATACCTTCTTAATTTTCTCTAAATTTAAAACTGTCCTATAAACAGTCTATTATTAAAATTAATTTATACCGGGACGCCTGGGTGGCTCAGTTGGTTGAGCAGCTGCCTTCGGCTCAGGTCATGATCCCAGCGTCCTGGGATCGAGTCCCGCATCGGGCTCCTTGCTCAGCAGGGAGCCTGTTTCTCCCTCTGCCTCTGCCTGCCAATCTGTCTGCCTGTGCTCACTCTCTCTGACAAATAAATAAATAAAATCTTTAAAAAAAAAAAAAAAAAGTAATTTATACCAGGTAATAATCTAGCCTACTGAGAAAAGGAACAAAAATAAGAATTCAAAATCTGGGAGATGATATCAGTATAGATTTCTCATTTAGAAGTAAAATACACTTCTATCTCTATAAATAATTATTTTAAGTAGCTTTAAAATAAAATGTAAATATAAAGACTTGAGAAAGGAAATGAACTGTAAACAATGAACAGTTTAATAATTTAAGAAAACAAATACAGGGAGAACACTCAGGTATGTATTAGCAAAGTACAAGATGTAATGTTTGGGTAATAATGTTTGGGTAGTAGAATAATGGGAAAAATTAAATCTTGCTCAATCTGTGTCCAAAAGAAAAAATTCAAAAGACTCAGTTTTCCTTGAATGTGAGAATTTGAGAAATATAGATTAAAAGTCACTTTTTTCTCCAAATTGCTATAAAATTTAAAAAACAGGGTAGTATCTATACAAAAAAGGAAATAGGCAAATATGAAAAATAGAAAGCAAAATAGAAACGACAGCTGTAGGATCAAAAGTAGTAGCCATGCAGATAAACACATACATTTTAAACTAACTTATTAAATTCCAAGACTACAAATTTGTGTTGGGATTCTGCTTTGTGGAGAAGTGAGTAAAATTTTTAAAAAAAGTAAAACAAAAAATATTCAGAAACATAAAACAGAAATAAAAATTATCAGAAAAAAACTTGGAAGGTAGAGCAGAATGGCAGTATTTATTTAAGGCAAATTGGAAAGTCAATCACAGGGAACACAATGAAACAAAAAAATTCATTCATAAACATACACTATTTTCTAGGGACTAAAGTCAAAAATTTATTCTATACTTAAATG
Organism: Taxidea taxus jeffersonii; assembly: GCA_003697995.1. Lineage (NCBI taxonomy): Eukaryota > Metazoa > Chordata > Mammalia > Carnivora > Mustelidae > Taxidea > Taxidea taxus. Next base: position 23,729 of record RCUC01121210.1, read on the forward strand.
ATATAGTATACTCCAAAAAATTCAGTATATAGAACCATTTTTATGTTCAACTAAATGCTTAAGCATTCAAATATTGTATTTGAAGTCAAACACCTTCCTATGGAGCACCTCTCCCAACATTTCAACTACTCTTATTTTTCCACATACCAAACAGAAGAAGCCATGTATTAGTTCACCACCTTTACTGCTTCTTGCTGACACAACACTGCTGTTCAAGACTCACTCTGCCCTCTCACAACACTGCTTAGGTTTCCCTGGTTTTTGGATAGTCTGGTATGCTCTTAAGACACACAACTGGGATCCCAAGGGAAGGGACTTCAGACATCATTCCAGAACACATCTATTGCTCTAGATGACCCAGCTGGGAGAAACACCTTGCATCAACCTCACATTGTACTAGAGAAGCCCCACAAGACAACCTTTTATGACAAAAACTTGACTTCATGACAGCATAATACTTTTAGGTCTGAAATCACTATAAACAAAAATATAAGGGAAATATAAACAAAAAAACAAACAAAAAACCCGACCAACCAACAAAAAGGGAAACAAGGTAAACAAATAACAATAAACAAATGACACAAGCACTCTACCCCTTACACAAACACATAACATTCATTCATGCACACACAAGCATACGTATACACACCTGATGCGGGGAAAATGTTTAACCTCTTTGGTAGAAAAATCCATGAAAATTATAAACCTACACACTTTTATTTAGCAAACTGGTAATTATTTGAAAAATAACATTCAGCTAGGACAAAGATTTGGTAAGATGGGCATTGTCACATTCTGCCATGGAGTATGAACTTAAGGTATTTCTGTAAGCAAATTGGAATGTAGGTCTAAAAAACCTTTATAACATGCAAATGTTCTATGAAGTCAATGTCTAAAAATACATCCTATGAACATAGTTAGCAATGCACCAAATGACTGAAATATAAGGTTTTAACCTTTAACTCATAAACAACAACAAAACAAGAATGGTGAAGATGAAAATAAATTAAAAACAATGAAAATAATATCACTGGTGGATATTCAAACTTGGAAGACTCTAACAGTCTCAATTAGATGATTAGATGTTTTCTTTAGTTCTGCTCTTCTTGTTTTGTTGTTGTTTATGAGTTAAAGGTTAAAATACATAAATATTGAGTATCATATGTATGTTATGTTTGTAAGTATAGTCTTAATCATATGGTGGCATTAGTTACAAAAGAATTGAATGTTAGCAGATAAAGAGTTTTGTTATAAAGTAACACTTGAGGGTAGTATGATTTATGAAGCTGTTTTATGATCGCTAATGTTAGAGTAATTTTGTCCATCTCAATGGAATTTGGTGTTGTCTTAGCAAAAATCTTATCACTTTGGGTTCAGGAATGCATAAAAATGTCTTACTGTAAAAAGGGGGTAGTGATATATACTTTTGCTTTTGAAAATGACCACTGGGGGAGGAGTCAAGATGGCAGAGAAGTAGCAGGCTGAGAGGACATCAGGCAGCAGGAGATCAGCTAGATAGCCTATCAAACCATTCCGAACACCTACAAATCCAACAGGAGATCGAAGAGAAGAAAAACAACAATTCTAGAAACAGAAAATCGACCACTTTCTGAAAGGTAGGACCAGCGGAGAAGTGAATCCAACTCGAAAGGAAGATAGACCCCAGGGGGAGGGGCCGGCTCCCGGCAAGCTGCAGAACAATGGAGCACAAAATCAGGACTTTCAAAAGTCTGCTCCAGGGAGGGACATCACTCCAGAGGCTAAACTGGGGTGAAGACCTCGCAGGGACAGTGTGGACTCAGGTCCCACAGGGTCACAGAAAGATCGGGGGTGTCTGAGTGTCACAGAGCTCACAGGTATTAGAGCAGGGAAGCCGGCTGCGGAGACAGAGCCGAGGAGTGAACTCTGAACTCGGGGTTTCCTAGAGCCGTGGTCTGTGACACGGGCCGGTGCTCTGTGCAAGGGGTCCCCACAAGATCCGGGGAGACTCAACCTGGGAGAGCTCAGGGATCTGCGGGGTTCAGAAACTCCAGGTGGGACTCTGCCAGAGACAGAGACACTTAGTCACAGGCTGGGTAACCTCAGAGCACAGCCAGAAGCCAGTGAGACGGGACTGATTACGCACGATTTTCTCCAAGCGCGGCCGGAGGCTGGGGAGATGGGAGTGATTAAGCGCTTTTCTCTGAAGGCGCAATGAAGACTGGGGCCCTGAGCTCTCGGCTCCTCCGAGCCAAGCCAGAGATTGGGAGGCCACCATTTTCATTCCCGTCCTCTGGAACGATATGGAAAGCGTTCAGGGAAAAAAGCTCCCAAAAGCGAACCTGAGAGGATTACTTAGCCCAGCCCCTGGCAATGGCGATGCAATTCTGCCTGGGGCTGAGACACTTGAAAATCACTACAACAGGCCCCTCCCCCAGAAGATCAACAAGAAATCCAGCCAAGACTAAGTTCACCTAACAAAGAGAACAGTGGATTCTTATCTGGATAAAATGACAAGACGGAAAAACTCACCACAAAAAAAAGAACAGGAAGCAGGACCGAAGGCTAGGGACCTAATCAATACACACATTGGTAATATGTCAGATCTGGAATTCAGGACAATGATTCTCAAGGTTCTAGCTGGGCTCGAAAAAGGCATGGAAGATATTAGAGAAACCCTGTCAGGAGAAATAAAAGCCCTTTCTGGAGAAAAAAGAACTAAAATCTAATCAAGTTGAAATAAAAAAAGCTATTAATGAGGTGCAATAAAAAATGGAGGCTCTTACTGCTAGGATAAATGAGGCAGAAGAAAGAATTAGTGATATAGAAGACCAAATGATAGAGAATAAAGAAGCTGAGCAAAAGAGAAACAAACAACTACTGGACCACGAGGGGAGAATGAGAGATAAGTGATACCATAAGACGAAACAACATTAGAATAATTGGGATTCCAGAAGAAGAAGAAAGAGAAAGAGGAGCAGAAGGTATACTGGAGAGGATTATTATAGAGAATTTCCCTAATATAGCAAGGGGAACAAGCATCAAAATCCAGGAGGTGCAGAGAATACCCCTCAAAATCAACAGAATTGGTCCACACCCCGCCATCTAATAGTAAAATTTACAAGTCTTAGCGACAAAGAGAAAATCCTGAAAGCAGCACGGGACAAGAAGTCTGTAAC
>ML099752.1:10531-27848 GCA_003697995.1 Taxidea taxus jeffersonii
CTAATTTTTTATTTTTAATTAACATATAGTGTATTATTAGCCCCAGGAGTACAGGTCTGTGAATTGCCAGGTTTACACACTTTACAGCACTCACCATAGCACATACCCTCCCCAATGTCCATAACCCCACCACCTTCAAAGCTCTTTAAATAGCTTATTTAGTCCTCATAGCAGACCTGGAAGGTAGATATTGCTGTTGTATCTGTTTTGTAGATGTGCAGTTGGAGGCACAGAGAGGTTAACTAACTTGCCCAGGGTCAAACAGCTTGTGTTCTCACGAAGATGGTATCAGTGTGAAGTGGGAGGGATAGAAATAGGGCAGCTGAGCTCCCCTCCCACATCCGAGAATTGGCGTTTGCTCAAATTTCCCCTGGAAGTGTCTCAAGGCTTATTGCTTTGGGAGACTGCCTTCTGTGTTTGGGGATGCAGGCTGACACGACAGGATTTCTGGGTTTGTCCACGTCACGTCTGAAACACCAGTGTGGGGGACACCTGCTGGGAGGGTGCCTGATGTCCACGTTCTTGAACTTTCAGGAAGGCCGTGTGGGCAGGATGAGATTTTTGGAAGTTAAACCAGAGGAGGGATTCCCGAAACTTAGCATTTTGGAGGTAGCCGGTAAACTAAGGCATTCTTGGGAGAAACTAGGGGACATTAAAGCAAAGACTAGCTTGTGTGTACCCATCGGAGTAGATTTTTGGCCTTGGGACTGAAGCATTCGTTCTACTGGGTAATCAGTCCAACGGTAATGTTGCTCTGCTCTTTTAGGGAAATCCTTCCCACTTTTCTGGGTTTTGACCGTCAAAGAGGATTATGGAGCTTGAGAGAGGGCCTGCAGTGGAGATGATGCACAGAAATTTTGGGGGAAGTTTGGGTCCTGCTCATCTTCTCTGGGGGTGAGCCAGGGTGTGACAGCCCGGCTCATGGTGTAACAGAGCTGGCTTTGAATCCTTGCTGATGGGTCTCTCACCAGCTCTGGGATCTTTGAAAGCCTCAGTGTCCTTACCAAGAGAATTGAGGATAGTAATAATCTCCTTCCAGTCTCTTGATAAATGGGCCTGATGATGAATGCCCCAAAGGCCCTGGAGTTTGGACTGATGAACAAGGCCCTTATGGTCAGGCAGAGGAATGGCAACGGCTTTGTGGTGTTCCCTGGCTCACGATGCCTTTGTTTTTTTACACAAAGACTGAGATGTTCTATCTACTATGAGGTGAGCAAGGAGAAGCCCTCCCAACCCCCTCTCTTTAGAGAGGGCCGGCCTTAAAGGTCTGGTCTTGGGATTGCAAAACCCAGTCGATTCTAGAGGGTTAGGCCAGCAAAGGAAAGTTCTGGTTTCTAGCTCCTTTCCCAACAAGAGAAAACACCATTGCTGAATGAGCTCTGTAACTGTTACCTCGTGAGTGCTGCAAATTGAAAATTGCCAGAAATTTTGGGTGAGAAAGGAATGCCCTAGCAGAGCATTGGTTCAGTAGGCAGGTGTGGGAGGCGGGCAGAGAGGATCTTAATCCGGCTCTGGACGCTTGGCCCCTAGCTTCCGTTTCGTGCAGCTAACCCTGGAAGCAGCCACTGCCATGTTTCTGCTCTGAGGTGACCCCACAAAGGCTGGGGTCTGAGTTCCCTGACCAGAGAGAGCTGTGGAGCCCCTGCTCACCTTGACCAACTTTGTGGGTCGGGCGCCCGAGGACAACATTTCCCGTTTGTGGGGCTAAAACAGAGCTCCCCATCTTTGTCATGACTCCCTTCTCCCCCTCTTCTCTATCCCCCCTCAGGCCCAGTTGGCCTCCAGGTTTTGGCATTCCTGTGTCCTGCATTCCTTGGCTTCCCCAGCCTCACCCCCTGGCTGGGCCACAGCCACTGCTTAGTCCTGGCCTCACTCTCCCTGCCGTCAGAGCCTCGTGAACCCTCCCAGAAGCCTCTTGGGAAATTCCATGCCACAGATGCTTAGAAATCTCCACCTGGTATTTTCAGAATAAGGGTCAGGCTTGATCGCTGGTGATTCTGGGCTCCCCCAGTGGTCTGTGTCCAGCATCCATGAACCCACAGAGTCCTAACTACCCAACTGATATGCCATGCCCACCATCTCCCCCGCCTTGGGCCCTCTTGCTTCTCCACTTTTCTGGAACATGTGCCTCGATTCTTTCCAGACTCCCTGTTTGAGGCCACTGTCGTGCTTTGCAAGGCTCTCCTCCACGCCTCGGGAACTGGCAAAGATGGTAAAGACATGCTTACGTTGTTGGCACAGGGCTGCTTCCATATTGCTCATTTAATCCTCACAGAAAATATGGCTGCCCTGTGCATGCCCCCCCTTTTTTAAAAATATTTTTTTTACTTATTTGAGAGAGAGATCAGGAGTTGGGGGGGGAAGAGAGGGAGAAGGAGAAGCAGACTCCCCGCCAAGCAGGGAGCCCGATGTGGGGCTCAGTCTCTGGACCCTGGGATCGTGACCTGAGCCGAAGGTAGACACTTAACCGACTGAGCCACCAACTTCCCCCCGTGTGCCCTTTCTACACGACGACTGAGTTAATTCGTCCTATCTGGATTATACTCCTCTCTCATGTCTATAGGAAGTCTGTCTCACTTTAGACTCTCTGGGAGGGAGACACACTCCATGGAACATTTTCATCCTACAAAACCCCAGGACCTGGTTTTTTGCATGGGGTGATCAGTTAATTCCTACTGAATGACCCATGAATAGTGGAGCGCATGGAAAATCCCATATGGATGGCATGCCCATCAGTAAAGCAGGAAGTATGTTCTAAACCCCGTGCCAGTGAAGGGCATTCGTGGCGAGGCTCAGGACTTGTTTTTTAAAATACATAGGAGGTTTAAACATTTTTTACTTCCAAATTGTGTCCAGTACAAATAAGGCGAGCTTTATGCAATGCTCTTAAACTTGTCAGAAGTCAGGGGGGATGGAAAAGCTGGGTTCAGAGCTCCTGCTGGTGTGATACCCATCACCAGTGTGACAAATTGTTTGAACAAAGCCGGTGGGCACAGAACTACTTTCATGGTGAGCTCAAGGCTCTTTGAAATTCCTCAGTGATTACTCTGTTAATGTACTGGGTTGTCATTTTGGTTCTGTTATGGGTTACCTTGCCACTCAGGAATTTTGCTTTTTTGTTGTTGTTGTTTATAACATTGAGATGTTAACACAATATCAATAAATTTAACTGACAATTAGTGATTTTCATATACACCCTCAAAACCATTATGTATTACTAACCGTGTTTTGATTTTTCTGCCCAGTGCTGTTAATTTAAAAATATGAAATGGATCTCACTGTTTACAAAGATAGTTCCAATGCATTTGTCGTCTTTAAGATCGGATCTTATGATTATATCATGACGAAATTCATCGTGAGAGTCAGGTTTGCTTCTCAAACAGACTTTGGGATTCTGTTCCCAAAGATGCATGTTGTTAGATGAACTTTCTTAGAAATACATAATGTACCTTTAACTTGTGGCCTGCTTGTCCGTTGTCTGCTGTTATGAAATGACCAAATATTTATGTTTTTCCAGTTGAACTTGGGAAAAAAAAAAACCTCTGGTAAATGTGTTTCCTTTAACAGAAGGCTCAGTGTAAAAGGGCAGAGAAGTGGTATTTATAGCTGTTTTCTTTTTCTTGATGTCACCCGCCTTTCGAATGCAGCCTGTTTTCCTTCAAATGTCTCGTTTTTACTGGGACCTCGAGGCAGATCATGGTCCCGAGACCTAGAGGCCATGGCGCTGTTTTGCTGCTGCGTGTTTGGTTTTGGGGAAACTGGCAGCTGTACCTTCCACTCTGAGGTCAGCTCGATGCTTTCATGTGCGCAGGGCCAGGCGGAGAACGGGAGAAGCGTCCTTCCCTCGAGAGCGGCAGGGGCTTTGCAGAGTCCGGTGTGTGTGGGCACACTGACGTTTCCATTCATTCTGTTCTCCCCAAGAGGACAGAATGGGAAAGTAACACTGTGGCCAGAGGTCGATTTAAGGTCGCCAAGGACAAAAGACTGACCCTAAAGCACAAAATGAAATGAAAGCAAGCAACCAGACGCTAGCAAACCCATAAGAAGCATACAGTTGTGGCCATTGTGAGGCTCATGGAGACCCTTGCTATTTTTTTCCAGCAAAACTGCTCCATTTCTTTATGATGGAGAGCAAAAGGAGACCCTTCAGGGGATTCTCTAAGATCCCAAGAACAGCCTTCCTGAGTTCTAAGTCTGGGCAGAAAACAGCCCTGGGGATTCCCCAGTGGAAGCATACACCTGTACGTGTTCACAGTGTCAGCCTGGAGGGAGCCAACAAGAAACAGCATGCATTCTGGGCTCCTCACTGGCTTTGGGAAGCAGAGAGCTGATATGGAAGCAATTCAGGAACACCCAGACCTCTCCTTTTTTTCTGGGTTTTGAACTCCATCTCCCTAGTGTTTGCCCCTCTCAGAAGTGACTCGTTCATTGCAGAAACTCAGCTGCTGGGAGAGCAGCCTGGACAGCTTGCCTCTGCCTTCACCCCTGCTTCCTCTAAAGTAGCCTCAGGCTCCTTTGTCTCCTGGCTCCTGGAGCACAGGTGGCCAAGGTCAGCCTCTGCAGGCTAGCGTGCAGAGTGCTAGCGTGATCGTGCCCATCTCTGTCCAGCTCTGCGTGTAGGGATGGCTGTTGGATCCTTGAGGGGGGCATGGTGTCAACACTTACCCCACAGAAATTACCACAAGCTTCCTATCAGTTTCCCTGGGAGAGCTGGTGGTTACCCAGGTAACAGCACACCACTCCTTTTGTGGCAGTGTGGTTCCACCCACTCGCCAGAGCTGGCCTCACCGATGTGCTGTTGGGTCTGGCCTCCCTTCTGTCTCCCAGTGTGGACCATCCCTGTCTCTAGAATCTCTATGTCTCTATGTCACCTGCTCCACTGGTTCCCTCCATCCTCCCCATAAATGTACCTTCATTGCTCACCAAATACCATCTTTGGTATCATCAGTAGACAAGAACAGCAAACAAAGTGGATCGTAGATTTTTTGAGGGCAAGACTTGTGCCCTGTTGCATCCCTAACTGCTAGCAATTTCGGAAGCACAGCAGGTCCACAAGTGTTGAGTGGGTGAATGCACCACTGCTTTTTCTTCAAACTTCTCTCCCTTCCTCTCTCTTAGCTGCTCAACAACTCTTAAGAATAACTTGCATTGGGGGTACCTGCTTAGCTCAGCCAGTTAAGTGTATGACTCTTGATTTTGGCTCAGGTCATGATCTTGGAGTCTTGGGATTGAGCCCCACATTGGGCTCTTAGCTCAGTGCAGAGTCAGCTTGGGATTCTCTGTTCTTCTGCTCATGCTCTCTCTCTCTCTTTATCTCTCTTTCAAAAAAAAAAAAAATAGCCCGCCTTGACTTCCACTTACCCTCTCAACCGTCATTTGGAGATGGGTTTTCTTGACCATTCAGCTGCCCCACTGTTAGAGGTTCCCAAGAGTTTCTGACTTTCCAGATCCCATGCCTGTTCTCAATACGTGTGGTTGGCTGAATGAACTTTTCATGCTTATTCATCCCTCTGCAGATCAGATGCTGTGAACTATTCCCATCTTACTGGACTTCCTTCTTTGGATTCCATGTTATGGGTCTTTTCTAGATTTCTAATCCTCTTGTTGTTCCTCCCTGTGTTCTTGGCTGTTTCATATTCTCCTTCAGTGTCCCAAATGAGTCAATGTCCCTCCTCAGTCGTATTCTGTGGCGGGGGTGTCAAACAAGGCAGTGGACCCTTGGTATTTATCATTGTTCTCTTCCAGCTCCGTTTTTCCCTCTGGACTCTGAACTCAGGGGCAGAGCCCAGCCCTAGTTATTGCTGAGCTCAGCAGATGGCACTGCCGGGGGCTTGATCAGTTGCATGTTGGGCAGGTGGATGAATGATGGATGCACAATTGGTTGAATGCATGGATTTGAAGGGCAGATTAAGTTTAGATCACAGAAGGAGACAAATACCTGTGGAACTTCTGAGTTATAGAGACAAGTCAGACATTTCTGAGCTCACATTCTGTGCCCCAAATGGACATAGAGATGAAAAGACACTCTCCTTACAGCACACCTCCTAAGTACACCTGTTCACCTTCGTACCTTTGCTCATCTATCTCCTCCACTTTGCCTGCTCTTTGCCGCATTCCTACCTATTGAATGCTAAGCATCCAACCCATATGAACTCCCCCAGAAGGACATTGCTATTCCATGGCGCGAGATAGAATCGCCTCCTCTTTTGTACCTCCTTGAGGACTCTCCCTCCATTCTGCATCCAATCCATCATTTAACTAAAAGTATTGTACCCTCCATCAAACGCTCTGTTTGAGGGCATGTCCCACCTCATCTCCAGTGCTAGACACTCAATACATGTACAGATTGTGGTAGGTCACTCATCTTGATAGTTGTTATTTGTTCTCTAAGTCTTACAAATAGTGTTTACATAGATTTATGAGTTGTGCTAATTTAAAAAAATATTTTAAAAATATTTTTGTTGCTTTGTTTTAAAATATTTTATTTATTTATTTTCCAAAGATTTTACTTATTTACTTGACAGACAGAGATCACAAGTAGGCAAAGAGGCAGGCAGAGAGAGAGGAGGAAGCAGGCTCCCTGCTGAGCAGAGAGCCTGATGTGGGGCTTGATCCCAGGACCCTGAGATCATGACCTGAGCTGAAGGCAGAGGCTTAACCACCTGAGCCCCACCCCCCACCAGCACCCTGGATCATTTTATTTTAAAGTTAGAACTGTGGAGCATATTCAGCATGACTGTTTGAGCTGGATACAGATGGTAAGTGAGTCAAAAGCGACTCTTTGATTCATAACTATTGTAGTTTTCTGCCTCCTGGGTTGGGTAATTGCACTCTCCTCACCCCAAAGTAGAGACCCAGAAGATCTCCTTCATTTACTCCTAGACATCCACAGCATGTCAGTTTCATCCTCAGCCTACATCCCTTTGTGGACCTGAGATGGCTGTCCCAGCTCTCAGCATCACACAGAGAGAACAATATCCTATGACCCTTTTCCGGCAGCCAAGAGAATTTTCCCGCAAGTCCTTGAGCTCATTTCCCCCCCATGTCGAATTGCCCATCCCTAAACCAGCCAGCTAGTGGCAAGAGGAAGGAGTCCACAGTGACAGAGTTTATCCTCAAAGTGGGCATGATGGAATAGGGGCTGTACACACCCAAATGAAGTTGGGGTTCCTTCTGTAGAGGACAAAGGGCCCCAAGTGTGTGGGCTATGAATGACAAACTGTCTCCTCCACGGCCATGCTCACCAGGACCACAGAGATGACTGCAGCCCTCTGTCCCTGGCATCTGTCCATCCATTTTTTCTCATGCAAGGCTGCTATCCGCCCATTGTCCAGGCTCCTTCTGGCCATGGAGGCAGCTCTTCTGGACTTCGAGCTGTGCCTCTTCCCAGGAGCCCACCTCCCCTATGAAGCACGTGCTGTGGCAGACACAAGGTGGCCAAGAAAACCTATGTGTGGGGAGTGGCTCCTTGTCCAGTGCTTTTGGGGAACAAGGAAATCAGACTGCCCAGAACATAGCAATGCCTTTGTCCACCTGGCACGGCCATAAGCACCGCCTTCCACCGCCTCCCTCTTACGCACAGCTTGCAGAGGAGCAAACTGAGGCTGCTGGCTCAGCGCTAGCCGGGAGCCCCCAGCCCAGGGGTCTCTCTGCTGCCCCAGGGCTGCTTTGGCAAATGAAGCTTGCTGTTCGGGTGCTCAGCCAAGTTTGGCTTTACCCATTGCCAGTGGCCACTTTCTAACCACCACAGATAGTCTCCTTTCTCTGACTGGGAAGGACATGGAGCCTCAGTGAATCTGTGAATGGCATGAACTGGGGTCCTTGACCGTGGCAGGCTTGGGGGGGGGCGGGTCCTTATGTGGCTCATGTGGCTCTTTGATCTCAGCTTTTCGGCAGGACCAGGGGCTCTTGGGCAGGGGTAAGCAGTATGCTCTCAAACCAGAGTTCTCAGATGCCTGTATTTTTTGAGTTCTTAAAGTCTGGTTTGCATAATTTCCTGAGTTTTTTGCTTTGATCGGGCCAGCTGTTACTTCACGAGGCTGGTAGCGTGCCGTTCCCTGGCAAAGCTGCTCTCCCCGGACTTCGTGACATTTTTTTTGGATCCTTTGTGGCTTCTCAGCTGTGTTATGGATAATTTATGTTGTCAGATAAGTGCCCTCTGGATAAATGAAATATTAACTATGCCATAATGCTAATTTAAAAATACCCATTGCACACATTTAATAGAATCTTCTCTGGGCTTTACTCTTGTCTTTAAATCAGGTCCAGCAATACTCAGCCATAAATCAAGTTATTCTTTCTGTATGTAGAGATTTTGGCACTCCAGTATATTCCAGGATGACATAGGATAGTAAATCTTACCCCATGCTTTTAAAACTCATTCCCTTTTCAGCAATTGGAGACTAAATACGACTTTAACCACTTGCCCATGGAAAGCATTTAACCAAGTGATAATCAATATTACCTTTTGGATTTTGAGAAAAGGAAATTTGGGAACACCTTTGTTAACTCAAGGTCTGTGAAGCCAGGAGAAGCGTGATCTAATTCGCTGTTACCTGCCAACAATCCCGTCCCTGAATAGAGGAAGCAAGCACTGCTCCATAAAGCTGGGGGCAGGGCGGGGGCGGGCAGAAATCACACATTGCTGTCCGGGAAATGCTTTGAAATATGTCCAGGGATAGAAAACCGTCATTGCTGCGTTTTCTTCTGATGACCAAGACGAATTATCTTCATTCTGAAAATTAAGAAAACACCCAGAAGAAAATAATAGAGAAAAATAAGAGTCTCTTGGAATTCACATTGGAAACTCAAAGTCTGCGTCTGTTAGCAATTTCACACGCTTCCTGAGAACTTCCCCCTTCTCTTTCTATCCTTGCCACTGGATGAACTGTCCCAAATCACAGGCCCAAAGACTTGGATGGATTTGGCTGGCGTCCTGAGTGGAGTAGGAGGGTCAGCGAGACTGCGGAAACATTTAGAAATACTATTGCCTGTGGCAAATATTGATTTTGATGCAATACTTAAGACGTTTTCTAGTTTGAAAATATTTTCAACCAAAACAGTTGCCATTTGCAATTTGTCCTGTTGTGAGGATTCTGTTAAATGTAATATTTTGGGATTGGATATTTTACTTGGAAAGTTGCATCAGCACAGAAATTCCTGTTATCTCCAAAAAAAGAGATCAGATTTTAGAGCTGTGGTGACAAACATATTCTAAGGAAGACTTTTTTTTCTTTGCCCTCTCTCTCTTTCATTTCAGTTTTGTCGTGTTCTAATGTTTTTAAAAATACGGGTCCTCCTCAGCATCTACAAATGAAAAGGGTTATTTCTTTTCTGGAACTAAAACAAATGTTTAATTACAGTTCTCAGGGTGTTTAATAAACCCTGTGACTCTTTGTTTTGAGCAGACAAAAGTGCCGCAAGAATGATCTGGGGAAGCCATCATTACTAAGGCTGGGGTCTGTAAGGAAAGGAAAACATTTTCAAAATATTTTCTTTGCAAAAGTATATGTATGCTTCAGTATTGCCAGCTCAGGCTTGGCCTTTGTTTCTCTCCTCATTTTTGCTTCAGGACACTGAGCTTCCCTGGAGGAATGCTGCCACCCCCATTTCCCCACCTCCCCCTGTTCTTAAGGGGAGGATTTCAAGTTCCTTCTCATTTTAGGACATTTTAGAATAGTGTTGAAGGAATAGGTTTTGTCACTAAGCCCACTGTTGATCCTTGGTGTTAATTTTTGGAAAAAAAAAACCCAAGGTTTAATCTATTGAAATTTTTTTTCAGGTTGTTCTAAGATCTTTGAAGACCCAGGAAGAGCAGCGTTGACTGAAAGCAAGACCAATGACTCACAGAGAAAGAAGATGGTGGGGCCAAGGGCAATTAAAGGTAAAACAAAATCCCAAATAACCCTACCTCTCCTGGTCAAGAATTTAAAAAAAAAACAACCAACAAATATATAAGTATTTGGTATCTTGGATATGGGATTATTTGTGTTCCGAAGCTCTAAGACTTATGGTGGGAGAAGGGTGGGCGATGGGTGAAATAGGTGATGAGGATTAAAGAGTACACTTATTGTGGTGAAAAAACAAAACCAGAAACCAAACAAAAACCAAAGGCCTTTCCTTGGATCATTTGGCATATGCTGAGGGATTGTGTTGGTTCCACCGATTATCTCTTTTAAGTAAGATGCCCCGCACCCGGCTCTGCCTGCCAGCCCCCGACACTGACACAGGGGAGTGTTGGTTATGTCCCTGCTTTACAAGTTTTGCTGCCTCCTGCTCCTGTCTGCTTCGTCCAGAAGGACTAGAGGCCAAGGGCAGTGTCTACAGATACTTATGCTTTATGATATTTACATTTTCTTGTCATATTACTAAGTTCAGTTTGGGTTATTTTATAGTTATTTCACCTGAATTTAGTGGAAGCCTCTTCTCAAAAGGCAGACACAGGAATGTGTCTCTAATTCATTAATTTTGCACACACACAAAAAAGGTGGAGGATTTCAGCCCTTTATCTAAAAATATGCCCCTCAGCTGTTGGGAACTATCAGGCTTCTTTCAGAAAAGGATTTCAGGGGTTGGAAGAGGTTATGGTGGGGCCTAGATCACACTCACTGAGGCCATAGAACTTAAAAAAGTCTCTCCTTTGTCAAAATGAAGCCAGGAATGATTAGTAGATGGAACGGTAATACTGGGACATTTCTTGAATAGAGTTAGTGTCTGATAAGAAAGAGTGCAAATAAGTTGGGTGTGATTCCTGAGGCACACCTTTCCCCCATCCCACCCTACAAATCAGGGCCACTAATCTTTGTCAGTTGAAATACTATGCACGCCTTTCAATAAAGGTGTATTAGTTTCCCAGGGTGGCTATAACAAAGTTCTGCAGACTGGGGGCTCAGATGTCACAAACAGGTTCACAGTTCTGGAAGCTGGATATCTGAGGTCAAGGTGTGGGCAGAGTTGGTTCCTGCTGAGGCCATGAGAGAAAGGCTGTCCCAGTCCTCTCTCCTTGACTTCCGATGGCCGTCTTCTTCCCGTGTCTTCATGTCTTCTGTCCTCTAAGTGAGCAAGAACACCAGTCATTGGATTAAAGTCCACCCTGTGACCTTACTGTAATTTGATAACTTCTCCAAAGACCCTGTGCCCTATAAGGATGCTTTCTGAGCTACTGGGGTTAGGACCCCCAATCCACGAAGGGTTGGGGGATCGATGCACTTCAACCCTTTGTAATAAGTATTTGTAGTTATTTGGAAAGATAAGCCATATCCTTCTGAGGAAGCTCTCTTTCATCTTTGTAGATAAATGTGAAGGTGCATTTGGTTGACTCTTCCCCCTCCTACTGGCCTCTCTTGCTTACTTCTGGTATGTAGGCACCAGGGCTAGGACGAGGGTCAGCCTAAGAGAGAGTGCTTCCTTAAATCATGGGCCCTGGGTGGGTGTCTCAATTGCTTCCCCCTCCTTCCATTCCCTTTAGGGGGAAGGGTGCTCATGCTCTTGGCAGGAATCAGACCTGTTAAGTTCTTATGGTAGGCTGAGGCTTTGCTGGTAGAAGTCCGTTGTGCTTGGTCCGTACTCACCAGGAGCAAATGTGCCTGATGACCACCAGCTCGTGTGATGAATATATTTGTTGTCATGGGTTTGCTTAGAGCCATTTTGCCTGAAATGTTTTTACTTACTAAAAACTAGTTAGCTTAAAATTAAAAATCCAGTTTTTTCAGTGTGTCAGCTGTGCACCTACCTTGGGCTTTGGTCACATTTCCATGCTGCTTGAGATATGGGAACTGGGTTCCCGGAGACAAGAAGAGGAATCCTCTGGATCTCTTAAGACCTGGGCTCAGGACTCCCAGAACGTTCCTTCTGCTGACTTGCTGGGAGGGTACAAGCTTCAGCTCTTGATTTGAGCAGCAGCATGTGAAGGAAGCAGGGAAGGAGGGATTGTGTGGGAGGAGCTGCCCTAGGGGGACATCAAAACATTTAGGAAGAACAGTCTGCTCTGAGCATGAGGTCTTATGGTGGGGATCCTTCCTTTTGTCAGGAGGAGGGCTTGAGGATGGTCCTCTGTCGGGCTGAATGGCTATTGGAGCATTTTCCTGGGGTGGCTCCTGCTGTTCTGAGGATATGGTCTTGGGGGAGTCAGAGGTTCCTGGGTCAGAGGAGCAAGCTTCAAGACAGCTTTGGCCAGACTCCCATCCTCTCCCAGCCTCTGTTCTCACCAGCATACCAAGACCATGGGTCCTCTTCAATGGCTGCCCAATTCAATTCCAAGGCTGTACTTTATTCCTTTTGCATCTTTAGCAACTATTATCCTGAAAAGGACTTGCTTTAGGCTTAGAGAGAAACACTGGGTACATTCTAAGATCATGAAGTTTGGCTGAAGTAGAGAGTATTGCCTAAATTTCCACATTTGTTGTCTCCTTGTCCAGGCAAGCTCACCCAGATTTGGGGAGAAGTCCCTACAGCCCTTTTGGGAGACAGATCATAATAGTGCAGACCTGGAGGTGAGGGCTTCCTGTTAGAAGCCCATCTGTGTTGGGAGTGGATGTATTTGTGCCTGGAGAGGGTTGGAAAGGCAGAACACAGATGCCTTCACGTTCCCATGACTGCTTTATTTATTCCCTGGAATAACATGGTCAGCTGTAGACCTGAGAGCTTTCGTGGGTATCGTCCTGGAGGACTGCCGATTTTTATTTCACAGTTCACTCCTGCTAAGAGTCGTAGGCCAGATTTACAAGAAAGGAAATAAAACCAAACAAAAATGACAGGTGGGAACCAATAGTGATGGCACCTAAAAACATTGTATTTAATACATAAATACATTTAATACATAAAATACATTGAAAAACAGGTTTTCAGTGCCAGGAAGCAATGTCTGGCTAAGATGTACCGAGAACCAAAGCCTGGGTGGAGCATGGTTCCTGGAGCTGGGAGCCTGGGTGAGGGTCCCCAGGATGGATGAAGTCCCCACAGGCCAGAAGGGTGGCCAAAAAGGGAGGAAGTGTGCAGTGGGTGGTGGAAAAGTGTGGGGAAGAAATACTCCA
This sequence comes from Taxidea taxus jeffersonii, assembly GCA_003697995.1. Lineage (NCBI taxonomy): Eukaryota > Metazoa > Chordata > Mammalia > Carnivora > Mustelidae > Taxidea > Taxidea taxus. Next base: position 23,563 of record ML099752.1, read on the forward strand.
GCCCTTTCTCCTTCTGCCCCCTGATTTGTAGATGGTGTCACATTGACTGAATGTGATGGGGGGCAGAAGGCAAGGGAGCCCTGCCAAGGTAGCCCATGGGGGTCAGCTCCAGGGGCATGGGACAGGGAAGGTGGCTGTGGAGAATTCTCCTGGGAATGAGGAGGGGCAGAAAGACAGTAGCCAGAACACTGGTTTATATTCCAAGTAAAGGAATATATTGGATGACGTATTGATCCCTAGAGTATGGACACCTGGAAATTTAACTCATTTAAATTTAAAATAATTTTTAAAATGAACTAACATGGCATGCCTGGGTGGCTCAGTAGGTTGAGCGTCTGCCTTAGGCTCAGTTCATGATCTCAGAGTCCTGGGATCGGGTCCCGTGTTGGGGTCCCGGCTTGTCCCTCTCTTTCGGCTGCTCCCCCTGCTTATGTTCTCTCTCTCTCAAAATAAATAAATAAAATCTTTAAAAAAATACAATGAACTAACATATCTTCAAAATACAGGGTGAAACCTGTTATCATGTCAAACTGAAATGTCTTAGGAGCCTTGGAGTCAGGCCAGTCGAACCTGAATCCTGGCTCTGTTGCTTATTAACCGGGTGATCCTGAACAGACCCGCCCCTGGGTTCCGTGTCCCTGACTGGACATGGGGTGCTGACTCCCAGTGGTGGTCAGGAGTAAAGGAGAACGTGCCTGTGAGCCCTGGTCCAGGGACGGCACTTGGGCGCTTCATGAACGGCGGTGGTTTGTAGTAAGAGCTCCATCGTGAAGCTTAAAACATGTGTGGATGGCATTAGTTTTGGTGGGAACTCCAAACCCAGTTCTCTCAAGATCCTAGAAAAGGTCTCATTTTCGGTTTCGTTTCTTCCTTGAAACAATCACTCACAGACGCTGCCCACGGGAAATGATGTGTGCAGGTTGCCGGTTGTTTGATGGGGGCTCTAGGTAATTGACATCCCTGACAGAAGACACGGGGTCTTCTAGCAGCTTCATTTGCATGCCCGAAAGGTGCTTGCGGGCAAACACGTCCAGATCCACGTGAGGCTGTGGTTCTTTTCCCCTTGGCATGTTGTGTGGGGTCCTCAGGGAAAACAAAACTCAGAAACATGGTTGTTGATTGTCCCCTTTTGTCTCCCAGCTGTCTCTGGTTCTGAGCGGACGGTGACTGAGCTAATCTGCTGAAGGACATGGTTCAGACTGTCCCAGACCCAGCAGCTCATATCAAGGTAAGTCTCTCCTTGGCGGGGCAGCCAAGGCCCAAACCCGGCCTCCTTCTCAGCTGGGTTTTTGGGGCTGCCTCCCCTCAGATCAGTGACTGTGGTGGGGAGAGGGCAGCCACCCTCCACCATGGGCCACATCGGGCCTGCCACCTGTTTTTATAACCCCATGAGCTAAGATGTCTGGTTTCACAATATGACATGTTCAAAAAAAATATTGGAAGAATGATATTTCATGAACATGTAACTGATATGAAATTTAGATTTCATTGTCCACAAGGAAAGTTGTGCTGGGACACAGCCACACTCCCTCATTTCCATACCATCTGTGGCTGCTTTCCTGTTCTGATGTGACCAAGATCCCGTAGCCCACAAAGCTGATGATATCTACTGTCTGGCCTGTCACTCAGGATCTCTGACCGACTCCTGACCTAACGTACAAGCCACATCTAGATTCCTCCAGCTTCTGCCTGAGTTCCACCCACTTTGTGCTTGCTTGAGGTTACCTGGAGTTACCTGGGAAGGTGCTGAAGCCGTGTGCTCACGCTTGCTGAGCTCAGAGGTGGTTTTCCCTGGACACGCCTGCACCTCAGCAGCTGTCCCTCACACTTGATCCAGCTGCTCTCGCGGGGCAGCTCCCAGGACCTCTGGAGGTGCAGCAATGGGGAAGTAAGACTTAAGCCACCAAAAGTCCTTGAGAGGAAGCCAGCCCACTTGCGCCCACACTATAGTACCTGCGAGTGTAGCCAAGGGAGGAAATGAAGTGGTGCTTTCAATAACTTGATGCAGATCAGAGTTATAGGAAACATTGGGGTTTGAGCCACATTATCCATAGAGGCTGTCTCGACCTCTGCTAGTTTGTTCAGCTGTCTATACTGGCCCAAAGCATTTACCACTTTGTCAGTTTTACATGTTCCCCATATAAATTCATTTTCCCTAAGTGACCTGGTTGGTTTTACTAATCTCCATTCTTGACCTAAAATGTTTATTGAAAATGGACAATGACTTATAATCCAAAAGCTAAATATAATTTTATTAAAATGATATTTTTAATTATTATTATTTTTTAAAATTTAGCTTCTTTTCAGTATAACAGAATTCATTGTTACACCCAGTGCTCCATGCAATACATGCCCTCCATAATACCCACCACCAGGCTCCCTCACCCTCCCACTCCCTGCCCCTTCAAAACCCTCGGACTGTTTTTCAGAGTCCATGGTCTCTCATGGTTCATCTCCCCCTCCAATTTCCCTCCACTCCCTTCTCCTCTCCATCTCCCCATGTCCTCCATGTTATTTGTTATGCTCCACCAATAAGCAAAACCATATGATAATTGACTCTCTCTCTGCTTGACTTATTTCACTCAGCATAATCTCCTCCAGTCCCATCCATGTTGATACAAAAGTTGGGTATTCATCCTTTCTGATGGAGACATAATACTCCACAGCATATATGGACCACATCTTCCTTATCCATTCATTTGTTGAAGGGCATCCTGGTTCTTTCCACAGTTTGGCGACTGTGGCCATTGCTGCTGTGAACATTGGAGTACAGATGGCCCTTCTTTTCACTACATCTGTATCTTTGGGGTAAATACCCAGTAGTGCAATTGCAGGTCATAGGGAAGCTCTATTTTTAATTTCTTTTTTTTAAAAGATTTTATTTATTTATTTGTTAGAGAGGTGCGGGGGAGCACAGGCAGACAGAGAGGCAGGCAGAGGCAGAAGCAGGCTCCCTGCTGAGCAAGGAGCCCGATGTGGGACTCGATCCCAGGATGCTGGGATCATGACCTGAGCCGAAGGCAGCCGCTTAACCAACTGAGCCACCCAGGCGTCCCTATTTTTAATTTCTTAAGGAATCTCCACACTGTTCTCCAAATTGGCTGCACCAACTTGCGTTCCCACCAACAGTGTAAGAGGGTTCCCCTTTCTCCACATCCTCTCCAACACGTGTTGTTTCCTGTCTTGCTAATTTTGGCCATTCTAACTGGTGTAAGGTGGTATCTCAATGTGGTTTTAATTTGAATCTCTGATGGCCAGTGATGATGAACATTCTTCCATGTGTCTGATATCCATTTGTATGTCTTCATTGGAGAAAGTGTCTGTTCATGTCTTCTGCCCATTTTTTGAAAACAGATTTTGTGTGTGTTGAGTTTGAGAAGTTCTTTTTTTTTTTTTTTAAAGATTTTATTTATTTTATTTATTTATTTGACAGAGAGAGAGGGGGAGAGAGAGCAAGCAAGCACAGGCATACAGAGTGGCAGGCAGAGGCAGAGGGAGAAGCAGGCTCTCGGCCGAGCAAGGAGCCTGATGTGGGACTCGATCCCAGGACGCTGGGATCATGACCTGAGCTGAAGGCAGCCGCTTAACCAACTGAGCCACCCAGGCATCCCTAGAAGTTCTTTATAGATCCTGGATACCAGCCTTTTGTCTGTACTGTCATTTGCAAATATCTTCTCCCATTCTGTGGGTTGCCTCTTTGTTTTGTTGACTGTGTCCTTTGCTGTGCAGAAGCTTTTGATTTTTTTTTTTTTTTTGGCTAAAACATAGAATGCCCTCCCAGATCACACACACTCACATGCATACATGTGCCCACATGCATTTTAAAAGCATTGGGGAGTGTTCTGTACCATGTGAAATTCACATTCATACACGTTCAAAAATGAGTTCAGAGGTGATGAGTTCAGCGCGTTTCTTAAGCTTTGTGGGTGTTTCCAAAGTGTCAGAATGATGGGCGACCCACGGGAGTGTTGAGGGCTCTAGATTTCATTCAGAGATGGGGAGGAGCAGTCTTGCTGGGGGCCACTACAATGGGATTCCTGTGTGATGTTTCGCTGGGGTTGCAGCAGGCCTGTCTACAAACTGCCAAGTGGGAAATCTCTTGAGGATGTGGTAAGGTTTCTCTCCCTGGAGCACGTTTGGCAAGTGTGTCCATGCTACGTGGGGGTGAGAGTGGGGAAGACCTTTTTGTTGCAGAATGTAAATAAAATCTCACAGAGAAGGTGATACAAGAAGTTATCGTCTACACTTCGTGGTATGAAGAGCAACAACCGAAACTCATTTTGACT
>RCUC01121214.1:0-12823 GCA_003697995.1 Taxidea taxus jeffersonii
GCCCAACTGTCCCAAATTTAACTCTTCCAAACAGGCCTGAGAAATGATTCTGTCTTTATGAATCTAATCATTCTAATTTAAGAATTCAAATGAGAATGAGAACAGTTTCATTCCTGTGAGAAAGTCCATTTTAACTTCACCCTCCCCCTCTCTCTCTAGGATATTCTTGACCAGTGTTTTCCAAAAAGCACTCTTAAAAGAATAAAAGAAGATTTTATATGAAATAATCTGTTATTTTGCAGGACCTGTGAGGCTATATCCAATCTGGGTTTTGGTTCTCACTTTATTTTAATGTGTGGTTTAAACTGAAGAGTCAATTAATGATCTATTGTGTGATTGTGTACGTCTTAGATACTTAGGCCTATTTTACTTAGGATGGTACCCAAAGTTTCAATATTTTTTGTTTGCAAGAAGTTTAACATTAAGTTGAGGAAAGAAAATAATCTCAAACAGTAATTAGTGAGAAGACAATGTGATAATTAACTATACTTCATGCTGACAAAATAAAGTGTAAAAGAATCAAGTATAGAGAACAGAGTTGGGCAGAAGTGGTGTTAATTGCATAGTTTAGAATAAAAAGGCGAAACACAGACAACCATACACCTACTTTGTTAAGAGCTACTGAGGACACAGCTCTTTGGCAACATCGAAAAACTCTTTTTCTTGGTTGTATTGCATTGCTCTGAAAATAGTTCATGATTCTTGATATCAGGTCCAATTAGTTACCCTAAAGTCTGGGAATAATAGAAAATACCAATATTTCTATAACACATTAGACTGAGTTTGAGTATTCTTGAGAAGGTTTACCATGGGAAAAGAAGTGCTAATTTAAGCTTTGGCCAGATTTTAAGCTTTTGTCCCATTTACTAAACTCTTTTCTCTTAGAAATTTCCCTAGTTTCTCCTAAAATGTCTAACTATATTCACAAGGACTCATGACAGGGGCTTTTTAAAAAAAATTTTTTTTTTAAGATTTTTATTTATTTGACAGAGATAAAATTATTTATTTATTTGAGAGAGATCACAAGCAGGCAGAGAGAGAGGGGCAAGCAGGCTCCCTGCCAAGCAGAGAGCCCAACTCGGGCCTAGATCCCAGGACCCTGAGATCATGACCCAAGCCAAAGACAGAGGCTCAACCCACTGAGCCACCAGGTGCCCAACGGGGGCTTTTTTAAAGAGTAGATCTTATTACTTGATATTATTTGCCCTCCATCATGTTACTTTAAGTGGCATAAGGCTGGGCTCTTCATTTCATACGCTCTAAGCCCTGAAGTGTGTTAATATCTCCACATGAGTAAAAAGGGGCTGTTTTTCAGTCTATTTAGTGGGGGAAACTGAAGAAAACAAAGATAACATTCTGAGTGACATTATTTGAGGAGGCTGTTCCAGCCTTTGGGAAGAGGGCTCATTAGTTAATGTTTGGTGCTACTGACCAGACCACCAAGGACTTATTTCTCATACTAGTCTTTTCTTAGTTTCTATCTCTTTGCATTCCCTTTGGCGCCAGTCCTATCAGGAACTTCTTGGCAGGCTTGGGTTTGTTATAAAGGATCTAATGGCATTTCTGTAAAAGTCATAATTGATCTTACATTTCCAATTTGTGAACTGGAAGAGAACAGAGTTGGTGCAATGCTTTTGTCATCTGAAACTGTTAAAGCACGTGCCGATTATTTGATGGGCTACCTGGCACCACCAGTGTTCTTTGGGTCTCATTACAAGAAACACTGCTCTGGGTCCATTGATAGAATGGGCGGCATTGTGTACAAGAACAAGCATGGGACCTGGTGCTCTGTGGGTGGAAGAAGAAAGAAGTCTGACCCTGCGGTGTGGTTGGCTTCCCTGATACTGGGCAAAGGAAAGAGGTGATTGCAATGCAATGTTCTGGAAATGGCAGAACCTCAGAGGGGAGTGACTCCATATCTGCAGAACTAGGAGCCAAGCAGCATTAATGTTGGGACCCAACAAAGTTTCCCTTAGCTGAGCTTGGTGAGGGTGTGAAGGATTGTTTGAAAGACTGTAAGCAGTATTAGTTCTTGTTTGTTTGTATATCCTTAAAAGTCTGTGAGATAAGGGAAAGCCCCATCCCAACTGGGTTGTCCTCCATATTTCTGGATGACCTAAGCCTGGGATAATTCTAAGACCTGAAAATGGTAATGAAGTCTTGATAACCAAACTCATTAACTGTGATGAAGGAGTGTTGGAAACAGATTTAATTTTCTTTAGAAAAATTAAGAGATATAAATGCTATTGCATTTCAGAAGCCATGGAGGCAATTCAGATCTGTTACAAGTCTTCAAAGGAAGATCATTGAAAAAAGACTGACTTCTGCTGGGATGTGGATTTCACTGATCTTGTTTAAGAACTGGCTTCACAAAGTTAACAAAAATGCAAACTAGTTAGGAATTACCTAAGCTATGCTCCCATTTGGGAAAATGAAAAACAAAAAACCTTAACTAAACTTGTATTTAGTGGGATTTATCACTATGTCTAGGCGAAGGTAACTAGCAACACTGAATGCTTCTCTGGAATTTCAGTAACTGAATCTGGGCCATTTTAAAGTCTTTTAGCCCTTTTGACCCTAAGCACTCTTGTGCATTTCCTACTCACATCATATCAAGCATATTAAAATGAACTGACAACCCACATTTAATTAAATGCAGACAGAAATACAGAGTTGAGTTGTAGTCACCGCTTCCAATGTTACATTTTTAGAAATAAAAACATTAGTTTTAATTTTGTGATTTTCTTTTTTCTATTTGGAAGCAATCAATTTCTTTTTCCACATCTCAAATATTTCCACAGGCCCTTGGAAATCTTGAACGTTTCAAGAGATTATACCTATGGTGCCTAATGGATTAAAGGACCTGCCAAGATGGTGAGCTAGTGGTCAGGTGTATGTTTTCTATGACAACTGACTTGTCCTCCTGTTCCTCACGAAAACAGTTTACAATCAGAAATGACTGAGGCCATTGTCAGATTCAGTCACTTAACATGATATAATCCTTTACCTTTCCAGATGAACTGCAAAAGTATTTTATTTCAGTGGAAAGAATGTGAACAATTTTGTCCCTGAAGTGTCTATAAGGTTAAAAAAAGTTTTTACAAGTGTACAAATAAATGGAACCAGTGGTTGCTTTTTATGGCTTCTAAATGCAAAGGCATTACAATGTTTTTTTTTTTTTTTAATTTATTTGACAAAGAGAGAGTGCATGTGCACAAGCAGGGGGAACAGCAGGCAGAAGGAGAAGCAGGCTCCCTGCTGCAGGGAGCCCAATGCAGAGCTTGATCCCAGGACCCTGGGATCAAGACCTGAGCCAAAGGCAGATGCTTAACCAACTGAGCCACTCAGGTGCCCCACATTATGATTTGATCAGATATATTTTATAGGAATATGATATTTCTCCTTTATAATAGGGAGGTTTGGGGGCAGTTTGAAAGAGCAAAATGTAGGGGTGTCTGGGTGCCTCAGTCAATTTAGTGTCTGACTTCAGCTCAGGTCATGATCTCTGAGTCCTGGGATCAAGAATGACTTCTGGCTCCATGCTCAGCAGGGAGTCTGCTTGTCCCTCTGTCCCTCCCGCTGCTTGTGCTCTCTCTCTCAAAAATAAAATAAAATTAAAAAAAAACAGCAAAATATTGACAAGAATACTGCGCACATTTGAAGAAAAGTGAATTTGGTTTTACTTCTCTTACTAAGGAGATATATGAATTTCATTACATCTCTTGCCTCAGTTACTTCCCCTGTGCAGTAAATGAATTGACATACATAGGCATTTTATAAACTTTAGTTACTTACAAAGCACTTTAATGGTTTTGCCATATTCATGTGAAATCAGGCTAATAATTTTGTAATACTTTTGTTTACATAAATTCCATTTTTTATTTTTAAAAAAGATTTTGAAAAATTTATTCAAGAAAGAGAGAGAGAGCATGGGGAAGAGCAGAATGAGAGGGACAGGCAGACTCCATGCTCAGTGCAGAGCCCAAGGCAGGGCTCCATCTCATGATCCTGAGATTATGACCTGAGCCAAAACCAAGAGTCAGATGCTTAACTGACTAAGCCACTCAGGTACCCCATAAATTCTACTCTTTATACTAAAAATGTATTTGAGAAGACTTCTGCTTCTGGTTAAAATGGAATAGTAGGGGGCAGGTTTACCTCCCACCTGAAGCAACTAAATATACAAACAAAATATATGAAGTAAACATTTTCAGGGTGCTGGACATCAAGCAACAAAGACCAGTAATACTTGAGAGAGAGGAAAAAAATGAAGAGAATCCTACAGTTGATCCAGCTTTTTGCCCAGAAAGAGTTTCCAGATCTTTCTAAGCAACAAGTTGGGGGAAAGTTTAGGGTTTGTTTTGTTTGTTTTCAGATGTGGTGCAGCAAGGGGAAACCTCAATAGATCCTGGAATTCTTAAGTTGAGTAAATAGAGCTGGGAGTCAGGAGGCCAGGAAATAGCTACAGAAAGAAAATTCTAGAGATCTGAAGATTTACTTCCATTAGTCAACTGAGTATTGATCAGTGCATGCATGTGAAGCTGGGGAAAAAGCCATCTGAAAGTTAGAGGGAACATGAAGGGCGGGGAATAATGCCTCTTCTCACCACTCAGACCTCACGATTCACTGAGCATCAGGTAGTCAGGTGGGTATTGCTTCAATAGTCAGAAAAGTTAGCTAGTAAGACTAGTAAAGCAGTAAGACTAACTGCTCTGGTCTCACCTAAAAAAGCTTAAAACCAATATCTGATCTGATAGGATCAGTTACTTCCAAATAACTGCATCCCAGAACAAAATTCAATATAAGCACCAAACAAAGTAAAATTCTAATTTCTGGTACCCAATCAAAAATTACCCGGCATGCAAAGAAGCATAATGAGGAGGAAAAAAAATCAATTAAAACCAATCCAGAACTAACACAGTATAGAATTTGCAGACAAGGACGTTGAACCAGTTATTATTAATATTCTGTATGTTCCAAGTGCCAGTGAAAGACTAAAGATTGTTGGTAGAGAAGTGAAAGAATGAAAGAGATGCAATTTGAACTCCTAGAGATGAAAACTACAATGTTCAAGGGAAAAAAACATGAGATAGGATTAATGGCAGATTGGACATTACAGAAAAAAAAAAAAGAAAAAACCTGAAGACAGAAGGAGAATAAATTCTGAATGAAACATAGAGGGTAGGAAAAAAAGGAATTAAAGTAATAAACAGCTCTACAGTAATTAATGAACAGAGGGTTATGGGAAAACTTTAAGCAGTCTAATATGTGTGGAATTGTAGTCCCCAAAAGGAGAGAAGGAGACAGAAAAAAATATTTGAAGGGCTGATAGCTGAAAATTTTACAAATTTCATGAAAACAATAAAGCTACAGACATAAGGATCTCAAAGAATCAAAAGCACAAGAAACAGAAATAGAACTAAGGCATATAATAGTCAAGAAGCTTAAAACCAGGGATAAAAATATTAGAAACAGCCTGGGAATAAAGACACATTATACCCAGAGGAATAAGGATAAATAAGGGTGACCAAATATTTCTTGTAGGAAACAATGCAAGTGAGAAGACAGTGGAGAAATGAAGTACTAACAGAAAACACCATCCACTTAGAATTCTATACACAACAAAAACATCTTCCAAAAATAAAGACAGATATACACAGATGTAAAAAATTCAGTAGTAGATCACCAGTAGTTGTACACTACAAAAAATATTGAAGCCTTTTTGATAGAAAGAAAATGATGGGCAGAAATGTGGATCTACACAAAAGAGTGATGAACACCAGAAATGAGTTCTACACAGTTAAGAATATAACATTTTTCTTATTCTTTAATAAATAATAGGTTATGTAAACAGAGTAATAATAATGTAATATGGGGTTGTAAATGCATGTAGAAGCACATATAGAAGCACGACTGCAATAGCACAAAGCCTGGAAGGGGAAGATTTGAAACTATGCTGTTTTTAAGGTTCTTATAGGTAAAATGGTATTCCAGCAATTCAAGATAGACTTTGACAAATTAAAGACATGTACTGTAAACCCTAAAAAAACTTGAAAAATGAAGCATATATCCTTATAAATGAACATGGGAGATAAAGCGGGATTAAAAAAGTTATCAAAAAAAAAGTAATCCAAAAGAAGGCAGAAAAAGGGAAAATAGAAAACAAATAGTAAGATAGTAGATTTTACACATAAGCATTATCAATCATCACCTTAAATAAAAATAAAGCTAAACGTTTCAATTAAAATGTGGAAATGATCAGACTGGATAAAAGAAGCAAGGCCCAACTATATGTTATTTGTAAGAAAACAACTTTAAATATAAAGACACAAATAGGTTAAAAGTAAAAGGGTAAAAAGATATGGCATGTTAATATGAAGTAAAAGAAAGCTGGATTGGTTGTTTTAATATTAGACAAAGTAGGTATCACAATAAAGAATATTATCAAAGATTTTTAAAAGGTCCATTTCAAAATTATAAAAGGGTCAATTCAAAAAGAGAATATATAAATCCTAAACTTTTATACCTCTAATAACAGAGCTTCAAAATATAGAAAGCCAAAATTGATAGAACTACAAGAAGAAACAGACAAACCCACAATTATAGTTACAGATTTTGCTACCCTTCTCTCAATAGCTGATGGATCAAGCAGGCAGAAAATTAGCAGGAATACTTCAATACCACTCCCAACCTACTTGATTTGACTGACATTTATTAGAACATTCCATTCATCTACAACAGAATACACAGTCTTCTCAAGGGCACAGAGAACATTTGCCAAGAGAGACTATATTCTGGGCTATAAAACAAGTATCAATAAATTAAAAAGGATTCAAGTCATATACAGCATGTTCTCTGGCCACAAAGGAATTAAAATAGAAATCAATAACAGGATGATATCTGGACAATCTCCAAATATTTGGAAAATAAATAACATGCTTTTACATTACCTATAGGTCAAAGAAGAATTCCAAAGGGAAATTAGAAAGCATTTTGTTCTTGAATGAAAATGGAAACACAACATATTAGAATTTGTAAGAGGGGCTCCTGGGTGGCTCAGTGGGTTAAAGCCTCTGCCTTCGGCTCGGGTCATGATCCCAGGGTCCTGGGATCGAGCCCCACATCGGGCTCTCTGCTCGGCAGGGAGCCTGCTTCCTCCTCTCTCTCTGCCTGCCTCTCTGCCTACTTGTGATCTCTGTCAAATAAATAAATAAAATCTTAAAAAAAAAAGAATTTGTAAGATTACAGCAAAGCAGGACTTGAGAAGAAATTTATATCAGTAAACCTCTATATTAGAAGAGAAGAAAGGCCTCAAATCAGCGACTTTAAGGTTCTAACTTTAAGGTTTCTAAGAAATTAGAAAAGGAGGAGGGAATTAAACCCAAATTAAGCAAAAGAAATAGCTGGGTTTTATTCTGTTAATAGTTAGCTGTGTAACCAGTGCAAGCATTGTTCCCCCTGGTCCTGCCTGGTTTCATCACTTGAAAAAATGAGGATCATTAACAATATCAGAGCTTACCAAATTCTGGGCCTACAGCATTTGAATCACAAGGGAGCTTGTTAGAAACACTAATTTCTAAGGCTTGTGCCAAATCTATGGAATCAAAATTTCTGGGTAGAGCCTGAGAGAACCTATGCATTTTAAGTACTGAAGTGATAGGAGTGTTCTAGAGCGGTAGGGCTCATATCCTCAACCTTGGCAACATTCAAATCAAGCCAGTGACATGATTTCTGAGGGCATGCAAGCTAAGAAGACCTGCCCTAGATAGAAGGCTCTCAGCTTCAGTGCAATCTCTTTCTACTTACACTTAAGTAGCTGAGTCATCATGGGGGACCCTTGGGGCCTGGACAATGAGGATATTAGCAATGGCCAGAATGACTGACGAAGGCCATCTTCCATTTGTCTTAAAATGTTATAGAAGCCTCAGAGATGCTTCATAGGTTGCTGATGAAATCTAATTATCTAATTATGACTGAGGTTGGACTTCCAGCCCTTCTAGCAATGTAGGAACTCAGGATGTGATTTAATGTGTTTCATTTTCATTTCATTTCTGCCTTGTATTTCTTTGATCATAAACACCTTTATGTGTCTATGTATCTCTTTGAACAGCCTCAACAAATTTATGTTGACATCTTTCAGACTATTCTCTAAGATGAATTTCAGTTGGAATGAATTATCCTTTTCAAGTCTTTTGCTAATTGGCTGTCCTTTGAGAAATTAGTCCTCCTCTCTGTGTTTTGGAATTTTGGTTTGTAAGCTCATTTCGAGTATCCCCTCCAAACTTTTCCCTCCTTGACAGTTTGAGGGTTGTTTCTACCTAGCCCAGCCTAGAACCAGCCTTTACAATTGAGCTTGGGATGTACTGCCCCTTGGGGCCATGAGGGACATGACAGATCCATTTACAGAGTATAGGCAGTTCCTGGCAGTGACACTTTGTCTTTGCCCTTTATCTCCCCCTGCTCACAGCTTCATCTGAAGCCATAGTCCCAGTAAAGAGGAGTCCTGTCTGCCCCTGGCATCAAACAGGAAGCCTGGCTCTGCTCCAAGTCCCATTCACATTTAAAGCTCCTTATCCCACAGGAACCAAACTCCCAGTCACCAGTGCCTACTTCCAGAGCCCAGATAACACAAAATTTATATTTCCTTCTGTGCCTGGTCCTTGGAGATTCTGTCTTATGCCAAAGCTTGACTGGGTCTTCCTGGTCTCATTCCTTCCTTTCTCTTTGTCTGTCTCTGTCTTTCTTTCTTCCTGTCTTTTAAATATTTCATCTGTCATTGCAATGTGTTCAGAGCAGAAAGGCGAACTCCCTGCCTTTTGACCATTTAAATGACATATCTTTTAACCCCAAGTCTCTGGAGTAAGATCCACATCCTCTACCATGACTGACTCTTCTTTATTTGAACACCTGGCAGAACCTGAGCAGTTATTTCTTCTGTTAATGCTTATGTACATTATATAAGTTGGTACTTATATAACTTTAATGACTTACCATTAAAGTGTTCCCTAAATGACACATTCTCTAGTAGCCACACACACAGAGCTTCGACTATCAGATTGATTTACTCCACCCATCTTAAATTTCCTCAATTACTTCATCAAAGTCACGATGATGCTTGATAAAAATATTTATATATTCAAATGTGATGCTGAAGTACAAAAATGAATAGCTATATTCTATATACAAATATGTACAGATTTGACACTTTCAATTTCTTTCTTTTTTTTTTTTTTTTGCTTACCAGCCTTGAGAATTAGTGCCTAATGACCTTTAAACTTGGAAAACATCATACAGTTGTCTTCTATCCATTTTCCAGTGCTATGTAAAGAGAAGAACTCCCCATGAAGAGGGCCTCCAGCCCTGCCCATCAGGAAGTCAGCTACCTGTGACCAGAGAGAGAGTACATTCTTTCTCGGAGCAGGTGTTAACCCACCCCAGCTAGTTAAGAGCCTACAAGGCCTCTTCCTTTGAGGAATAAAGAGGCAGCCTGTGTGGGGTCCCTTTTCCTCCCCGACAGAACCATTTGCTACTGGGGATACACCCCCTCCAGGAATCTTTCAATGCTCTTCAAACCCTGGGCATGCACAATGCACCTGACCTTGTTCAAAGACAGGGGTTGCATTGCCCCAGGCAAAGGGTGAAGAAATACAGAAAATTACACCTCTTTCTAGGTTTTTTTTTTTTAAAAACTACATTCATTGCATAGAAAGACTCCTATGTCTGTCCACCAAAACACTTATTAGTTCTTCCTTTCTTTTTTCTCTTCCCTCCAGTAAATTAACTAATGCACACCATCAGTTGATTTGGCAATAAGAATCTTCACTTTGATAAGGTGCAGCCAGTGTGAAACAAATGCAAAACTTTGTATCCTCTGCATTTTAGGTCATCTATTTACCTCTGAGAAGAATGCTTTTTATGCCCTCCTCATTGAATAGGGAATGGACTTTGTGCAAAGCATGTTTTATCCTGCAGAAGGGCTCTGTGGAGAGTGCCATTTTCTCAAAGGGAACAGATGCCTGCAGGGTGTGCTTACTGAGGTGGGGGTGGCTGGTGACAAGGTGTGACATCTGCAGAAGAAATATAGTCAAGGAGTTTAGCCACTCAGTACTTACCAGTAGACACAGGGCTATTCACAATATAATAGTGGAACTTTGGCTCATGTTCAAAAGGCTATTTACTCAGGCTTTGGCCCACCCAATGGTATCTGCATTTTAATTATAAGATGGGAAAAAGGATGTGAAATCCACATGAGGCCACCACACACTCAGGGACATATGTGCAATTCCTAGATTGGAGCACAAAGGCTATAACTGAAGAAATCCACAATAAGATATGTGTGTCCATGTGCCTGCACGAGAAAATGAAGAATACTTAAGAAAAACATAATTTGCTAAGTAATTGAAAAGTTATCCTATACTCTAGGTTTCTTTCAAGTTCCAGCTTTGGCTTATGAAGACAAAGCAGAAGGTTACTACATTCCTAAATCACTGTAAAATGGACTTAAAACTGATTGGCAGATTTTAAAGATGTGTGTGCATTAAGGTTGGAATACTGGGAAATGCTTTAAAGTTTTGTGTTTTTTTTTTCCAAGTGTGTACTCATAGATGAAATATTTTGACATATGTGCGCATAGTCCTAGAAAAGAGTGCTGTTGGCTATGTTTGCCAGGAGATTTAGATTTTAAGAGGGGAAAGGCCTGAAAGGCAGGGGGCCAGTGCTGCTTGACTTGGGAAAAACTTGGGGTTTGGAAGAGTTCAATGAAGCCCATTACCCAAGCTCCTACAACAGGAAGTGTTCTGGGTTAAATTTTGTCTGGAAAAAAAAAAGATATGTTGAAGTCCTGACCTCCAGAACCCCAGAATGTGGCCTTATTTGGAAATAAGGTTTTTTGTAATTAGTTACAATGAGGTCATATTGGATTAGGGTGGGCATTAATCCAATGAGTTGTGTCCTATCCTTCTATGGAAAACAGAGGAGAGGGAAGACACACAGGGAGGTTACCATGTGACAGTGGAGGTGGAGATGGGAGTGACACAAGACAATGGGTGGCAAATGTTGTAGGTGGCCCCCGGAAACCAGGATAGAAGCACAGAGCAGATGTGCCTTCAGAGCCCTCCAGAAGGTTGCCTTGACTTTGGACTTCAATTTGGACTACCCTCCAATGCTGTGAAGAGTCCATGTTTCCATTGCTTTAAGCCACCCAATTTGTGGTACTATGCTCTGGAAGCCCTAGGAAGCCAATATGGGGTAGCCCGTCTCACAGGCTTCTGATAACTGAGCAGGAAGAAGAGCTGAGATCTAAAGTCAGGATAGGTATGGTCATTTAACCCCTTGTTTTCAGCATGACAGCCTTTGCTCTTCTTCTCTTTCAGCTCTTCACAGAAGTGAGGTGATGAGTACATGGGGGGTGGGGTGGGAGAGGTGTTCGCCGTATGATTCTAAGTTTGTGTATATATATATGAGTTTTTTTATAATCAAAAACTAAGTCAGTGAATATCCATTTGTGTATATATGTGAGTTTTTTATAATCAAAAGCTAAGTCAGTAAATATCTGTTTGTGTATATATATGTGAGTTTTTTTATAATCAAAGCTAAGTCAGTAAATATCCTTAGAGCAAAGAGAAATCTTGTATCTGTGTAACAAAAACAGGCTACCATAAAATCAGAACAGAGGACTAAAAAGAGCTCTTAGAAATGAAAAGTAGGCTAGTAGAAGTTTTAAATATTCTAAAAGGACTTGAAGATAATGTTGAAGGAATTTCTCCGCAACTGGAACAAAGAAAGACATAGAAGGTGGAAAATTGGAGAGAAGAGATATGAAAATTAGGGGATAGATTTAGGAGGCCCAAAATCTAATAGGCATACCAGAAAGAAATAACATACAAAACAGAGGATAGGAAAATTTCAAATCAATATAATTTCCCCAAACTCACAAACATGAGTTTCCAGATTGAGCTCTTACCACTCCCACCATTGTTATGAAGGGTAGTATAATAAATGAAAAAAAAATTAATAACAAGGCATCATTGCTAGGTGGTTTTATTTTATTTTATTTGTTTTTAAAATTTCTTTTCAGTGTTCCAGAATTCATTGTTTATGCACCACACCCAGTGCTCCATGCAATACATACCCATCACCAGGCTCACCCAACCTCCCTCCTGCTCCAAAACCCTCAGTTTGTTTTTCAGAGTCCACAGTCTCTCATGGTTCGTCTCCCACTCTGATTTCCCCTAACTCCCTTCTCTCCATCTCCCCATGTCCTCCGTGTTATTCCTTATGCTCCACAAATAAGCGAAACCATATATTAATTGACTCTCTCTGCTTGACTTATTTCACTCAGCATAATCTCCTCCAGTCCTGTCCGTGTTGATACAAAAGTATCTTTCTGATGGAGGCGTAATACTCCATTGAAACCATATCTTCCTTATCCATTAGTCTGTTGAAGGGCATCTTGGTTCTTTCCACAGTTTGGTGACTGTGGCCATTGCTGCTATGAACATTGGGGTACAGATAGCCCTTCTTTTCACTACATCTGTATTTTGGGGGTAAATACCCAGTAGTGCAATTGCAGGGTCATAGCAAAGCTCTATTTTTAATTTCTTAAGGAATCACCACACTGTTTTCCAAAGTGGCTGCACCAACTTGCATTCCCATCAACAGTGTAAGAGGGTTCCACTTTCTCCACATCCTCTCTAAAACATGTTGTTTACCATCTTGTTCATTTTTCCAGGTGGTTTTAAATCATGTTCTCAAATTCCTTGACACCTTTCCCATCAAACAGCAGAATCTGGTGATTCTAATTGTGCTGGATAGTTTGGGAAAT
>RCUC01121217.1:0-38460 GCA_003697995.1 Taxidea taxus jeffersonii
CACAAGCAGGGGGAGCGGCAGGCTCCCTGGTAAGCAGGGAGTCCGACACAAGACTGGATCCCAGGATCCTGGGGTCATGACCTGAGGCAAGGCAGACGCTTAACTGACTGAGAGACCCAGGGGTCCCTCATTCTTTTGCATGTGACTGTCCAGGTATCCTAATACCATGTATCAAAGGGATTGTCTTTTCGCCATTGTGTGTTCATAGTACCCTTGTCAGAGATCAGTAGACCATAAGTATGGGTTTATTTCTGGTTCCCTATTCTATCCCACTGGTCTATGCACCTGTTTTTATGCTAGTATAATACTCTTTTGATGACTATAGCTTTGTAAGAGAGTTTCAAATCACGAAGTGCGATGCCTCCACTTTTGCTCTGCTTTCATAAGACTGGTGGGGCTATTTGGGGTCTTTGTATTTCTGTACAAATTTTAGGATCGTTTTTTCTATTTCCATGAAAATTGCCATTGGAATTTTCATAGGGATAGCACTGAATCTGCAGTTTGTTCTGGGTTGTATGGGCACATTAGTGATATTAATCCTTTCAATTCATGAACACAGGCTATCTTTTTATTTATCTGCATCTTTCTGGGTTGTATAGGTATGGAACTGAATCACCATGGGCTAATTTACTTATTTCTCACAAGCCAAAATCCCTGGCTTCTATAAAAATGCTCTCCCTTCCATCCGCTGAAATCACTGAATGCAACAATCACTTTCAGTCTGCCATGGGAGAAGCCCATATTAATCTGTTAGAGGAAAACACACTAAACCAATTCACTTCAGCCGAGTAACTGATCCGATTCGTTAGCTGTCAGCACACAGAGGGAATCTGGAGTTTAGGATATTGCCCAGATTTTGAGGAGTTGACAGACTGAGAGTCTATGAAGTATGGGCAGTTGAATAAGGTTGGGCTTTTAGTGGGGCACCTGGGTGATGCAGTTGGGTAAGGATCTGACTCTTGCTTTCAGCCCAGGTGGTGATCTCAGGGTTGGGAGATCGATCCCCACATTAGGCTCCGTGTTCAGTGGGGAGTCTGCTTCAGATTCTCTCTCCCTCTGCCCCTCCTGCTCATGTTCTCTCTCTCTCTCTCTCTCAAATAAATAAATAAATAAACAAATAAATAAATGCTTTTTTTAAAAAAGGTTGGACTTTTCAGGTGGGAAGAAAGTAGGTTCTAGGCAAATCCTGATAGCAATGAGTAGCTGACATTTATTAAAATTTTATAATGTGCAAGACCAGGTTCTAAGGGATTCACAAGTCTGAACTCAGTCCTCACAGCAACTTGAGGAATAGGAACTATTAATATCCCCTCTTTGGGGCACCTGGGTGGCTCAGTGGGTTAAAGCCTCTCCCTTTGGCTCAGGTCATGATCCCAGGGTCCTGGGATCGAGCCCCATGTCGGGTTCCCTGCTCAGTAGGGAGCCTGCTTCCTCCTCTCTCTCTCTCTGCCTGCCTCTCTGCCTACTTGTGATCTCTGTCTGTCAAATAAATAAAATCTTTAAAAAAAATCCCCTCTTTATGGGTGAAGAACATGATTCACAAAACACCTAAGGTCTTAACCAAAGTTACCTAGCCAGCTAGGATCCAACTGCATTCTACCAGTCGCCATGCTGTGTTCTTAATCCCTACTCCATATTGCTCCTGAAAAATCAGGGGGCGATGGAGAGAAATTTAACCCATGAGATTAAGCAAATCAATTAATCACCTCAACATTGGCTTTATCTGTGAATGAGGAATGACATGGGATAGAAGCCCCTGATGTAGATTTAGGCAATAAGGTAGGATGGTATCGGTGTGAGCTCCCTGAACCTTGTTGGTAAAATTATGTTATCGATAGATTTACATAGACATCTTACATCTCTTATAGTCTCAGAAGCTTGTAAAATGCCATTTTGTCTAAGGTTTTCTTCTCTTGAAATCAGTGATAATAGAACTAGTTTTAGTTACTACAGATTTAAACTTGGAGGATCACATACCTGGACTACTTCTTTGGAAAGAATTTTGAATTTTTTCATAGGACTTTGGGTGTATTTCACTGTGATGACCGGAGCCAATGCAAAAAATATCTTAATCCTTTTGGCCAGCTCTGGATTTGTAGAGAATGCGATGAAGCCTGAAGGGGAAGGACACGCTAGTCTATAGATTTAAAACAATTCTTCATTCACCATAAATGAGAGCAAAAGGAGGCACGTTAAAAGCAATAACAGCCACTACAAAAACAACTCAAAATAACTACCACTGGTAAGGAAAACTTTCCTAAACTTCTCAAGAAGAAAATTGGATAATTCAAAATGCAGTGACTTTCCTGTCCCTGGAGAATTTAAGTCTACTCATAGTGCTGCAGAAAGGATTCAAACATCCACTGTGGGGCATGGCCAGGTAGACTCCAAGGGCCATTCTACCTTGACCATACTCTTTGGTATCAGACAACACTTGGCCCACAATTTTGGTATCCCATTCACTAGCTATGGCAAGTTTTAGTTTTCTCAAGCTGTAAATGTGGAAAACAGTATCCTCACAGGATGATTCTTTTGAATCACACATATATAAATCACATATATATAAAATGGAAGGTATTCTTTGGCATTCTCGCCATTGCAAAGGATTTTCAAATTCAGCCATTTGTAAAACATGGGTGATAATGGTCTCAAATGTTTCTAGATTGTCATGAGAGATGGTACGTAAGATGCACAGCATCCAAAGACCTACTTTACACCAGAAACCTGATTAGGTTTCGGATGCAGAAAAGAGCCTGGTGGAGATGCTGTTAGTATTGTTGAGGTTTCTAGCTACATGGGAAACAGGGCAGGAGGTGAAGTGCCTCATGCCATTGTCAACATGGCCCCATCAACCTCTAGCCTATCCCAGGGCCTCTGGGAACAAAAATAAACAATAATTATGGCATATGAGCTCCACAGTTTGTAATTCTCTGCTTTCTTTTTGGTGCCCTCATTCGACTGAAAGCTCTTTAAGGGAAAGACCCATATCATTTTTATCTCGGCCTTCCCCATGTCTAAACCAGTGTCCAGCAACTGTGTTGATATACACACACGTGAATAAGTCCCTCTCTCTCAGGCTTATCTGCCCATTTCCAAATTCAGTCCTGGGGCAGCAGAAATCCCTGGTGTCCTCCTCACTTCATTTACTCTTCAGAAACCAGTCAGAGGAAACGGTTTCCCAGGCCAAGTCCTCAAGCTTGAGACTGCATAGAGGGAAGAAGTCTTGACTCCTTTCATGAATCTGGAAGGTTCTCTGACACTCTCAGATCCCACCTGCCTGGAACATACCGATGGTGGTGCCTTGTGAGTGGCCCACATAATAGAGTCGCTCTTGTCCAGTTTTCTCTACAATAAAATCAATTGTGGCCGGAAGGTCATAGCCAGCCATCTCGTCCATGCTGTCAAGGAGAAAGAACAACAAAATTGGGAAAAACCATCCATTGTCAGGCCTGCAATGTTTAGACACGTTGATTGCAGCCATAGAGGCATAGCTTTTGTCAGTTTAAGACTAGAGTCAATATAGAACTTTTGGCATCTTGGCAAGTTTGGGGGATGTCCCCTTGATTGTAAGAGTCACATGGTGAAGAGACCAGAATCAGAAAAAATCTGCTTTGCAAAGGCCCAGAGAGGATTTTCCTGTAAGGCTTGTCATAGTTTGCTTAATTCTACGGACGATTTACCAAACCTCCTTGAAAAGAGCACAGCCTGGAATGCTTATTTTAAAAGCAGACTAAAGCAAACAGATCTGCAGGAGTCAGCCCAGAAAGACAGAATCAGAATTTCCAGGGAAGAGGCAAGGTGATCTGCGTATTTATCAGTCACACCAGGTGCTTTGCTGATGTGTCTGGGAAAACGCTCAGCTAGGGAATGATCACGTTACCTGTACTCATGCCATGACAGGGTGGCACTGGGGTGAGGAATGAGGAAATACCAAGAAAGGCATCAATGAAGCAAGGAAAAAAACCGCTTTAGTGGCCTGCAAGGAATGCTTCTTAGCTCCTGGGCCAGGATGGGGGGTTGTCCCTGGCTGCCGTGGCTTCTAGAGCAGACCATGCCCCAGGTGCTGTTGCTGGTAACTCTGCTCTTTTGTCATCCTGTGCTCTCAGGCTTTCTTTTTATTTCCCCGGACCAACTCCGGGCCCAAGTCTCAGCCCCGCCAGCCGCCAGCCGATGGTTTATTCACTCCTCAGCGAACAAACATTGGAGGTACCACCTGTGCAGACTCACCCAGGGCTCGCTCTTGACTTATCATAAATGTCTGGGCCTCAAAATTTGCACCCAGAACCTTGTTTCTGGTCCTGCTTCTCCATCAATTTCCACTTTAGCGAGCACCCCATGTAAGCTTCCTTTGGGGTCCACAGTGGCCAAGTGATAGTCCTGGAATTAACTTTCCTAAAAACGATCTCTGCATTTTGATTTTTCTTTTTGTATATATATGTTGCACACACACACACACACACACACACACACACACACACACACACACACCAGCAAGTGAGGTTTTTAAAACAAACAGCAATGCAGTGAATAAGGGCATTTCTCCAGAGCTTGGGTAGAAGAAGAAATGTTTGTTTCCTTCTTATGGATTCCACTGGGTTGTGTGTGCACAGAAAGGGGAAATCCAAGGGTGTTCATGTCCATGAACAAGGAATACCCTTTATTTATTAGGATGCAGCTCCTTACCTGAAGGCCCAGTATTCTCGAGATTTGGGTGAGAATTTTAAGTGTTTCCTGGACCAGGTGTTGCCCCGGCTGTTGCCCATCCACACGTCATAACCGCGATCTGCCAGGAGGAAAGCCAGGCTGTTGTTCGGGAGGTTGCATATCCAGTTAGTGGCAGATGCGATTAAGCCGTGTTGCAAATACACAACGGGCCTCGGAGCTGAAACACACACGGGGAACAAGACTCTCATGGCCCCATGCCCTCAGGGTCTGCAGGGGAATCCTCTTTCTTGACTTCCTCTAGCAGAACAGAGGGATAGGGATGGCATTTGGTGCCAGGGAAACCTGCCTTCGAGTCCTTTGTGAATGACTTACTTGGGCAAATAATTTGTCTTCTTCTGTCTTGTTTTTCTCTTTGTAAAATTTGGATTATATACATTGTTTTACCTTGTTCTGTGGGCACTGGAGTCAGGTTGTTTTTGCTCAAAGTTGATTCTGCTACACATTAACCCTTCGTGCCTCAGTTAACTTATATGTATAATGGGCAGTGATAACAAATGCTATCTCCTAGTGTAGTCGTAAGAATTAAATTAGAATTAAAATACTTAGGGGCACCTGGATGGCTCAGTCAGTTAAGTGTCTGCCTTTGGCTCAGGTCATGATCTCAAGGTCCTGGGATGGAGCCCTGTGTTAGGTTCTGTGCTCAGTGTAGGGGGTGGGGGTCTGCTTCAGGATTCTTCCTCTTCTTCTCTGCTCCCCACCCACACTTGCCCTCTCTCACTCTCTCTCTAAAATAAATAAATAAATCTTTAAAAAAATACATAAAAGACTGTCCAGCATAATGAATCATTTCTCTCTTATTATTCATATCAATAACGTCTGCTGTCTCGCGGAGCATCTGACTACCAAACTAAATTTTTCTCAAAATAATAACAGAAACATTAAAAAGTGCCATTTGTGAATATTGACTGAGTGCCAGGCACCAGGCTCGATTTGACACACGCCACATGGTCTCATTCACATTGTCAGAAAGCTAAACAGCAAAAGGCAAGGTGTTCAGGGACATGTCATGCAACGTGAAATTGCAAAGTCCTGTTCACAATGTAGAACTGGGACAGCCTGATGAAGAAGAAGGTGAGGAAGTGATGTTGAGACACAGACAAGAGAAAGTGACAAGGGTGTTCCTGTCTTTTACAAAGGTTTGTAACTGTGCTGGAACCCAAGACCCCCTCAGCTCCCCTGCGCTGGGCCAGCTACTGGGGATCAGGGGGCTACACTGGGGTCCCAGAGAGCCTTCTGTCACCCAGACACAAGAAACTAAAGTCTATGTTCATTCAGTCTACCTTTGGAGGAGAGGGAAAGAAGGGGTGTTACTAATTCTGCTCAGTTATTGCCAAAGAGCAGTCATAGGCCATAGGCTCCCCCGGATCTTCTCATTGTAGAGTCCACGATCCAGCTCACACATTTTGGCAGCTAGCTGGTGAACCAAAATACAAGTTTGGGCAGACAAAGTTCTCAATGACTATTTTCAAAGGCAACGGGGTTATCTAGAGTCCAGATTTTTCTCTTTACATGATAAACCATTCTGATTTGGGTAAGATTCATTATATAAGACTCCAGAGGATCAAAGAAGCTAAGATTTGAGAGAAGAAAGCAACAGTTCTTGCTGGATGAGCTTCCCCTTTCCCTACAGAGATCAGTCTGTGTTGTAGGGAGCTAGGACTGGCTCATTAATCAACTTTAAGTATAGCACTAATTGGGCCCAACTTAGGACGCCTGGGTGGCTCAGTCAGCTAAGTGTCTGCCTTCGGCTTGGGTCATGGTCCCAGTATCGAGTACTATGTTGGGAATCCCGGCTGAGCGGGGAGTCTGCTTCTCCCTCTACCCTTCCCCCCTGCTAATGAGTTCTCTCCCTCTCTGTCTTTCAAATACATAAATAAAATATAATCTTTTAAAAAATCAGGTCAGATTTACTTAAAACGTGAAGTCCCAATGACTTAAGAAGAGAACTAATTACAAATAAAGTAAGTTGGAAAGATGTCGGGATAGCTGAAGCAAAAGACAGTGATCATGTCCAAGCCTAGACTTGAGGAATACTGAAGCAGAGAGAAGTTTTCAGATGAGAGATAGATTGGAGGCAAAACTGATAAATCTTGGCAACTCACTGCATATAGGAAGTGACAGAGAAGAAAGCGTCAACTTGACTCCTAGGGGTCCGGTTGTTAAGCCTGAAAAGGGTATCTCCAGAAAAGACCAAGTTTTCTTTCATGTTTTTTTTTTTTTTGGAAGGAAAAAGGGAGGGAGTATAAAAAGATTTAATAAACATTATATAGTTGACCTTTGAACAACATGGGTCCACTTATATGTGGGGTGTTTTGATAAATCCAGTACAGTCATATAAATGTATTTTCTTTTTTTTTATTTAGTTATTTATTAGAGAGAGAGAGCACAGGCAGACAGAGTGGTAGACAGAGGCAGAGGGAGAAGCAGGCTCCCCGCCGAGCAAGGAGCCCAATGCGGGACTCCATCCCAGGACATTGGGATCATGACCCGAGCCGAAGGCAGCCGCCCAACCAACTGAGCCACCCAGGCGTCCTTATGATTTTCTTAACGTTTTCTTTTCTCTACCCCACTTCACTGTAAGAATACAGTATATGATGCCTATAACAGACAAAGTATGTGTTAATTGACTATTTATGTTATTGATGAGGCTTTTGGTCAATAGTAGGCTATCAGTAGCTAAATTTTGGGGGAGCCAAAAGTTACATGTGAGTTTTCAGCTGCTTGCAGTGGGGGGTAGTGGCATCCCTAACTCCCGTGTTGTTTGATCCAACTGTATATCTAAATGCTTGAAAAACTCCAGAAGATTCTACAAGAGAAATGGAGCAAGACTGGTGGAGGTGATGAGTTTCTTATTTCAGAACAAAAGCTGCTCGTCTGCTCTGCTTCTGTCAGCACCCCTAGGAATCTCTGCTGTAGATATTCTTCCTTCCATAACAAAATAAATCCTACTTGTTCTGGGACATCTTCTTCCATGAGGAATCCGGTAAATTCCAAGGACATAACCATCTTTGGTCACGACATCATACTCTTCGCAAGGGTAACCCCAGTAGGAAATAATCTGGCTCTGAAAAGAGAAGAGGAAAACAGACACAACCACGATGTCACCTCTCGGTTTGTATACCTACACTGCAATATAGCACTTTGAATTACACAACCTACTGTTCAGCTAAGTACTGGGACAGAATGTAGCAGTAAAATCAGGATCACTTGAGGAGGACTTTAGAAGAAGGTTGCATGCAAAGGCATGGGAAGGCAAGGTAGGGTGACCATACCTCCCAGTTTGCCGGGCCTGGTATTATTAATGCCACCTGGGTTCACTCTCAAAACGTTTGGGGACAAAAAATTGTATGGTCAGCTAATGAGGGAAGCCATGGGGGATTATGTAGGGATCCATGGCAGGTAACAAGTGACCTATTGCTAGACAACCCTAAAAGGAGGTGCGAGAAAATGGTCCCCAGACCCAGAATGAGATAGGTAGAAAGGCCACATGGAGAAGAAGGAGACAGCCCACCTAAGGTGCCCATGTGGAGGGAAGGAGGGCAACGAATCATCCAACCTCCCCCTCGTCCTTCCTTCCAATCTCCTCTCAAGATTTCAATGGGCTGAACTGAACTGAAGTCAATGTCAAAGGAGTTTGTGGGCCTAGGTCAGCTTCTTGAGCAGAGGGAAAGATGTAAAGAAGAGAGAGTGAACCCAAATAAAAGATACCTCCTGCACAGATACACAGGCAGGAGGGGAAATGCTGTTTGCTGGTCATCTTCTGCAGAAAGAGCGTAGTGTATATGCCCTGCTTTATTAATCCTTACAACGAGCCTTTGAGATGAGGTTGTACCCACTTACAACTGAGAGAACGGAGTGTCAGCAAGATGCACAATCTATCTGAGATCGTACACTAGGAAGAGAGAAAGACAAAATTAAAGCATAAAGAAGTTTAGCTCCAAAGTGCATGGCTTTACCACAGGATTATGCAAGTACCCATGCAAAGTGCATGAAAAATGTGCGTATGCATTTAAAGCAGTGGTTGTGAGCCTAGACTCTAGAGACAAACCACATGACATCGAAAGCTAGCTCTTTCTCTTCTTAGCTGTGCAACTCCGGACACTTATTTAACTCCTTTGTCCCTCAACTGTAAAATAAAAACAATACTAGTATCTCTTCACAGATTTGTTCTGAGGACTTTAAATAAAGTATCTAAAACAGTGCCTGGCACCCAGCAAGTGCCCTGGAGATGTTTCTTATTCTCATTATCTTTATAGAATAATTAAGAACTCCAAAGCACCCAGACCAGGAAGGAAGAGAATGTGTGTGAATATGAGAGAAAGAGGGAAAATTCCATGTGAAGACATATAGTCATGGGCTGTGAGGTCAGCCGTGTAGGAGGATAGGGGTACCTGTTGCTTACCATGGGAAGAGGAACAACAGGAGACACTAATTAGACACTGTGACAGTTTCAGTCTTCTTGAAGTCCTAACACAGCCTTGACATGGGTGAGGACATCAATGGTACAGAATGTATGCAAGTGTATGGAGTATCCCACTGGAGTGAAGACTATGATGGAAACCGGTCATTTGCTTTCCTTCCTTCCTGCCTTCCTTCCTTCTTTTTCTTTCTTCATTTCCTTTATTTATTCTTTCCTTTTCCTTCCTTTCCTTTCTTTTCTTCCTTTCTACCTTTCTTTTCTTCCTCTCTCTTCCTCTCTCTCCCTCCCTCCCTCCCTCTCTTCCTTCCTTCCTTTCCTTCTTTCTTCTCCTTTTTTGACTAGCACTGTTCCATTCCACTCTATGCCTTTCCACTTCTCATATAGATTTCTGTATGTTAAGACACTTTCAGTTATAAAAAACAGAAACCACGTCTGGCTTATTAAACTAAGAAAAACAGTGAAAGATCTCACAAAGAAGTGACTCTAGAAAGAACTTCAGGGAGAATGCAAGGATACTGTGTGGAGGTCGTCAGTATGAACTCATGAAACTTCTTCAGGAAACCACCATCAGATGGTACCTCAAACCACCAGGAAAGGGAATATCACTGCCCCAACTTGGCTCAAGTCTTTCAAAGTTTGGATTAGTAACTTCCAGCTCCTCGTTAGCCCATGCCAGGGAACAGGGGAGTGAGCACAGATTTAGTCAATGCAGAACTGACTGTAGATAAGCACACCAATTAGATCTAAAATGATGATACATTAATAATTTCTTAATGCTTGTTCTTCATGAAGGACTTACAATATTCATGTTAGCTTCAGGATTTGTGATACTCCCTTTCTTGTGATAACCATATACAGGTCCAAGAAGAAGCATCCAGTATGCTGTTGCTAAAAGCTGCCACATTTGGGGTCTGCCTGGGAAAGGAAATATTAATATATTTGTCATCAAAGAGAATGCTACAAGTGAGCTTTGTGTAATCCTGCTGTAATACAACTGCAGGAGAGAGTAGAAACATGATTCTAGGTTGTGCTTTAGTGAGCAATAAACTTAATATTCAAGACTAATTCCATGAAAAATCTGAAATTATGAAACTTTAGTAAGAAAAGAAAGAAGGAAGGAAGGAAGGGAGGGAAGCATAAACATCAAATAAGTCTCCACTATACAGCTGGACAAAAGAAGGGAATGTAGAATTTGCGGAGAAAGAAATACAGTGGCCAATATATTCATAAAGCACATTCAATATCTCTAGTTATCAAATGAATTAATTCCTTTTTTTCTGATCATGGGCGTAAGCACTGGCACAACCTTTATGGAGAGAAATTTATTACCATGACTTACAAATTAAAAAATATTCATACTTTTCACTCAGCGATTCTGTTTCCAGCAGTCTATCCAAAGGAAAAATAATATACACAATAATAAAGAAATAAATATTATAAAATCACTCCTGATTGTATATCTTAATATAGAGAAATTTACCAACTAAGAGATTGATAAAATAAATTATGGGCGAGGAAGAATGTTATTACCAGCCACCAAGTACAATGTTTATAGGTGTTATGTGAAATCTCTATTATATAATATTAAGGGAAGATCAATGTGAATTGTGCACATATGTTGAGCCCAATGAAAAAACAAATGACAAAGAGAGGAAAAAGACTGTCCCCTGCCAGACCCCTCATGATTGACTCTAAGACCTGACCCTGACCGCCCACCTGCACGTACTCATCCGCATTCGCCCCACATTTTCCTTAAGTTCTTTTTTATAGCCTATCTCTTAACCCAGGGGGGAAAAAAAAACCATGATGGGCACAGCATTCTAAGATAGAAACCAAAACTACACCCCTCAAGCGGTAACAATTGCCCAGAGAAAGCGCTCAGGTCGCCCAGAGCACCCTGACAGGTGGGAGCTTAAACCCGGACTCAGCCTGCGCAGATGGACCGTGGAGTGACCCGGTTGCCTCTCCCTCTTATAACACTAAAATCTCCACCCAAGGAGGGGCACAAGCTTATTTACATAACGTGCGATGTATGTGCAGACAAGGTTCTTCAGGGCGCTTGCTCAACCTCATCCCTGCCTCTAGTAGGTCCGACGACAAGGCTCCTGTATCTGAATACTCATCGCAACCCTGAGTGAAAGGAACCCATCCACCCTTGCTCAGGGGTCCCAGCTTTGGCAGTTATTATTCCCCGCGATCTCCTTATTTGATGCAAATAACGTTTTCTTTGTGCGACAACACACCTGGTGTAGTTTCTCTCTGTGACTCACCAAGCAGTAAACTCACGTTAGTTCAGTTACATAAATACCAAATTTTAATTACGGTTAAATCTGGATGGTGAATATTTGGGTGATTATTGTCTCATTTTTCTGGACTTTCCATGCTTTATAGTATTTTTTAATATGCAGTATTACTTTGTCATAAAAAAAAAGTTACTTTTCAAATAGAAAATTCTCAGAATGGTGGAGGAGAAAAGATGGTTATATTCCCCATTTGGCATTGAAACCACTTAAGTTTAAAAGCAACAAGCAAGGAAACAACCGCAGAAATAACACAGGGGGGCACTTTGCAGGGTGGAGAGTCTTTGATTCAAGACCCTGCAGCCCGACCTCTGGTACTGCCTCTCGTGTGTGTGCTGGGGCATTCCTTGGATCAGGTCATCGCTTCATGACTAGCGGCAAGACCGTGTTTCATGGAATTTTCAGTACTTTAATATAAAAGTCTACAAGCTAACAATCTAATTCAAAAGACGTTGGTCACCTTGCCGCTTCCTCATTCCTGGCCCTCTGGTAAAAAAAAAAAAAAAAAAAGGGAAAACTTCTTTATTCAAGAGAAGGAGAAATTACTCATCATTTCTACACACCATCTCAAAGGGTTTGCTTTTTTTTTCTTCCTGTCTCTCAGTATCTTCCTTTTCCCTCCCGTCTTCCCTCCTTTTCTTTCCTTCTTTTTCCTTCTCTCTACGTCATTCTCTTTTTCCCTTCTGCCCTCCTTCCCTTCTCTGTAGCAGGAAGAATCACATCAGCATTTGGGTTTTAAAGGGCTTTTAGGGGCGCCTGGGTGACTTAGTTGGTTAAGCCTCTGCTTAATTTCGGCTCAGGTTGTGATCTCAGGGTGGTGGGATCGAGCCCCACGTCGGGCTCAGCAGGAAGTCTGCTTGAGGTTTCTCTCTCCCCCCTCCTCTCTCTACAATAAATAAGTAAATAAACTCTTAAAAAAAATAATGGGCTTCTAAATAGGACTATTCTAGGGGCACCTGGGTGGCTCAGTGTGTTAAACCTCTGCCTTCGGCTCAGGTGGTGATTTCAGAGTCCTGGGATGCAGCCCGGAATCGGTCTCTCTGCACAGCAGGGAGCCTGCTTCCTCCTCTCTCTCTCTCTCTGCCTGCCTCTCTGCCTACCTGTGATCTCTCTCTCTGTTGAATAAATAAATAAAATCTTTTAGAAAAAAATAAGACTATTCTCTCTGACGCCAATAAACAGAAGTGAAAAGTGGAAACTGCATGAATAAATCAGATTTAGATACCCACAAAGGCTGTAATTAGGCTGAACAGGTGCTGTGGTTAATGAGAGGAGGAAAACAAACTTTGGCTCAAATGACTCACAGTGTGGAGTCTGGAGTAATAAAAACACACTGTCTGGAATAATCAGGAATTATTCTGAGGATGCTGTAATATATTTATAGCAAGCACTTTATCTGTTCACTGTTACCAGAATTCAGGCCATGAACCAGTGGCACTTGGCAGGTCTACAATACGGATTTGCTGAATAGATGTGAGAATGGTAAGCAAGTAAATGTAAATCACTTGCATTTTTAGTGGTTGTTGTCATTGCGGTTTTAACTCTTCCAGCTGAAAATATTACTGAAATGTACATTTCTTATCTATTTAAAAAGTAACAAAAGAAAATCTGATTTTAACAGAGAGAGCTCAGTTGGAGTACTTTCCTTCCTGATAAATTGTTCTAAATCTTCTGAGTGGATCCTTGGTAGGCAAGATTATTAGAAGAATATGGAAATTAATCAAATTAGCAAATAAAAAATCCGTTTCAAAACTGGAAAATAGATTTGACAAAGTTCAACTCCTCTTCCTAACCAAAACTAGTCAGCAAAGTAGAAATAGAAATTCCTCAGTTAGTTGAAAGACTCTTATGAAAAATCCTCCAACTGCAATTATAATCAACAGTAAAATACTGAATATTTCCACCTTAAGAAATGGGACAAAAGGCAGGGTATGTGCTCCGATCAAGTCTATTCAGCATGGCACAGCAGGTGTCATTAAATAAAATAGAATAAAAAGAAAGGAAAAACAAAACCAAAAAGCAGAAAAAGGTGGAAAAGTAGAAGTGAAAAGGCATTTGCAAATGACATGATAGTGCATTTAGAAAATCCTAATCTGCACAAAGATTACTAGATATCACGAGTAAATGCAGAGAAGCATCAGGACACAAGGTCAACATAAAAATAAGCAATCGTTTCTCTTATGCTAACAAAAAAATGCTTACAAAACAAAAATTTTAAAATACGAGTTAAATAGCATAAAGAACAAAAATCTTAAGTAACAGCTTTAACAAAAGACCAGCAAGTTCTTCACACTGAAAACTGTGAAACTTAAAGAAACCTAAATGAGTGGAGAGATGTTACCTACTTTATACATAAAAGACTCCATATTTCTAAGCTGTCCTTTCCCAAGTTGAACTATAAATGGATTAAGTTCCAGGGACAATTCAGGTAGACTTCTTAATAAAAAATGATGAGCTGGGACGCCTGGGTGGCTCAGTTGGTTAAGCGGCTGCCTTCGGCTTAGGTCATGATCCTAGTGCCCTGGGATCGAGTCCCACATCGGGCTCCTTGCTCAGCAGTGAGCCTGCTTCTCCCTCTGCCTCTGCCTGCCTCTCTGTCTGCCTGTGCTCGCCCCTGCGCGCTCTCTCTATCTGACAAATAAATAAACAAAAAAAATTTTTTTTAAAAATGACAAGCTGGTTTTAACATTTGAATAGAAATATAAAGACCCTGTAATAGACTAATCTATTTTATTTATCTATTTTTTTAAGATTTTATTTATTTATTTGATAGAGATTACAAGTAGACAGAGAGGCAGGCAGAGAGAGAGGAAGGGAAGCAGGCTCCCCGCTGAGCAGAGAGCCCTGTGCAGGGCTTGATCCCCGGACCCTGGGATCATGACCCGAGCCAAAGGCAAAGGCTTTAACCCTCTGCCT
This sequence comes from Taxidea taxus jeffersonii, assembly GCA_003697995.1. Lineage (NCBI taxonomy): Eukaryota > Metazoa > Chordata > Mammalia > Carnivora > Mustelidae > Taxidea > Taxidea taxus. The sequence goes on from RCUC01121217.1 coordinate 14,362, forward strand.
TTAACTGAGCCACCCAGGCACCCTTAGACTAATCTATTTGAAAAAAGAATAACAAAGTGGAGGACTTATATACAATTTTAAGATTTACTATGGAACCACTGTAATCAAGACAATGTGGTATTGGCAAAAGGATTGAGGAAGATCCATTAAAAGAACAGAGTACAAAAGAAAAAAAAAAGAGCAGAGTACACAGAACTAGACCAAATTATATGTAACCTAATAGCTTTTGACAGATGCTCTAATGAAGTTCAACGAGAAGAGAAAAACGTTTTCAATAATTATTTCATTGGAGCAACTGGATATCAATTTTGAAAAAAAAAACTTGCTGCATTTCTTAAACCAGACATAAAATATACTTGAGATGTATTACAAATAAAAAAGTGAAAACTAAACTACAAAGGTCTTAGAAGAAAGCAGAAGATAACATCTTTACAAATTTGGGATAGACAACTAATTACAAAAGAAAAAATATTATAAATGAGTGTTTCTTAAAATATCATAAACAAGTTTTTCTTAAAATAAACTTCTGGTCATCAACAACACCATTAAGAAAATAAAAAGGCAAATCACAGACAATATAAAACATTTCAATTGATATCTGGTTTATAAAGTACATATGCATACAATTTTTCAAGATTTAAGTAATGATAAGTAACAATTAAATTTAAAATTAGCAAAATACTTGGATAGTTACTTCACGAAAGGATATATGAAGAGCCGATAAACACACAAAAAAGATGTTCACTATTGTTAGTCATCAGAAAAATGCCAATTAAAATTCTCATGAGCTACTACTGCATACCCACTAGATTGGCTAACATTAAAAAGACCAGCAATAGGGGTTCCTAGGGGGTTCAGTGAGTTAAGAATCCAGCTCTTAGTTTCAGCTCAGGTCATGATCTCAGAGTCCTGGGATCGAGCCCTACATTGGACTCCCCACTGGGCATGGAGCCTGCTTGGGATTCTTTCTCTTTCTCCTTCTGTACTTTCTCTCCCCCCCTCAAATAAATAAATCTTTAAAAACAAACAAACAAAACCGATAATAGTAAATAGTGGAGAGAAGGAGGAGCAATCAGATCGTTGCTACATTGCTGAGGGGAGTTTATAATATTACAACTGTCAAAACTGGATATTTCTTAAAACCCTATAAGACTGTAATTCCTTATTTAAGTAGCTGCTCAAAATAAAAGAAAATACAGGTCTCTATAAAAACTTGTTTGCAAACTTGTTTCTTGAAGCTTCTTCAGAATAGTGAATTACTGAAAATAGCCCACATGTCCATCAATATTAGAAGGGACACACAATTAGATTACATTTATACAGTGGAACTCATTGACAAATATGCATAGATAAGTCTCACCGTTTGCTGAGTGAAAGAAGCCAAACACAAAAGAACACTTACTTGATAATTCTTTCTCTATGAAGATCAAGAACAGGTAAAATGAGGGGCTCCTGGCTGGTTCAGTCGGTGAAGCATATGACTCGTGATGGCAGGGCCGTGAGTTCGAGCCCTGTGTTGGGCATAAAGATTACTTAAAAACAAAATCTAAGGGGAAAAAAAAGAACAGGTAAAATAAATGTGTTGGAATAGAAAAAAACAACAGTGTTTGGTGTGGCATTGACTGGAAAAGTACAAGAGCTTCTGGGTGATGACAATGCTCTATATCTTGACCAGGATGATTGTCAAGACTCACCAAACTGCACACTTAAGATTTGTGCATTTTTATTATATATAATTACAACTCGATTAAAAAAAACTGGAAGCTATGTTGCAAAGCAGGCATTCTCAACGATTACTGGAGTAAATTAGTGCAAGTCAGTTGGTAAACAACTTGCTGCATTTACCAGGACTTCTTCATACTATTCATATCTTATGTCCCAGAGGTTCCACTTGATGAATAGATACTAAGAGAATATGTCTTTCACTTTGAAGGTGGGGTTGGGGAGGGCATCTTTTTTACAAAGTTGTTTTCAGGCTTGTTATTTGAAATAAATAAAACTTAAAGACAGATGCTCAATTGAAAAGGGCTGCTTAAATAAAATAAATGTTAATTAAATATATTAGATGATTAATTAAATATTATAGAGAAAAGGCATGAAAATGTTCATGAAAACTACATAATAACATGAAGACACACTTAGGATATTACATTAAGTGAGGAAAAAATTGTCAGGAGGAAGAATTGTACATACCAGTCTTCACTCCAGGGTATGCAATGACTTTCCAAGAAATATGTAGGCATGTAAATAGTTTTTTAAAAAATCAGATTGTAGGTCTTTGACTCCTGTATATTCTTTCCTAAAGCTGATACGACCTGAAAATTTCTAACTTCAAGCTGGTTCCCCTTTTTGAACTCCACAAAGGGAAGGTCTACCTGTCCCATCTCCTGAATCGTAGCACCACAAATCATATAGAGGAACACTTGACAATATCAACATTGGTATTGGCAAAAGCATTGCTGATAAAGTAGCACTCTTTTTCCAAGGGCAAGTTACCTCTGCAAATGTGTTGGTTTTTAATTCTTCGCTTTGCTTTCAAAAAATTGGAAAAAAATCTACTTGACTTGTCAGGAGGTCAATCATTAAAAATAATTTTTGTGGATGCATTACCATCTGATTTGTGACAGAAAGCTTCAGAAGGAATTCAAGGAACTGAATAACACTATATAAACATGGCTTTTCAGCACTTACATCTGTTGAATAAATGGAAAACAATTGATGCCGAATTTTGTTTCATCTGTTAATAAATAATTATCATCACTGGGTATATGGATTAAAAAGCGAAATTCCATTCATGTCGTTAAGAGATTCATTTCGAGGGGCGCCTGGGTGGCTCAGTGGGTTAAAGCCTCTGCCTTCGCTCTGTCAAATAAATAAAATCTTTATTTTTTTTTAAGATTTTATTTATTCATTTGACAGACAGAGATCACAAGTAGGCAGAGAGGCAGGCAGAGGGGGAGGGGAAGCAGGCTCCCTGCTGAGCAGAGAGCCCAATATGGGGCTGGATCCCAGGACCCTGGGACCATGACCCGAGGCGAAGGCAGAGGCTTTAACCCACTGAGCCACCCAGGCGCCCCTAAATAAAATCTTTAAAAAAAAGAGACTCATTCCTAATAAAATTTGGTTTTAATGCTTAATAATTATTCATTAAACCTTTAATGTATTTATGATCCTTTGATTACATGTTAATGAAAATTACAATGGCAAGACATTAAAAAATTAAAAGAAAATGCAACTTTACGATCAGAAAATAAAAACAATTCTAATTTCAGTGTATATCCACTGTTTCAGCTGCAGAGAAGAAGCACCAATTGATCAATAAAAGACTTTTTAAGCATACAAATACATTTGGATATATATTTATAGAAATATATAAAGCACCTGAAGAAAAAATGTGGAATGGGAATATGAATTCAAGGAACAAACAAAAGATATAATTTTTAATCCATTAAATAAGAGATTTTTTCCAAAGGATGATATTAAGTTTCAAATCACATTCTTTTGGATATATTTTTAAAATTGTATAATAATTTCAATTTAAACTATCTACAATATGCCTTAAGGTGCATCCCTTGCAATCATTTAGAATTATGATTGGGGCGCCTGGGTGGCTCAGTGGGTTACACCTCTGCTTTTGGCTGGGGTCATGATGTCGGAGTCTTGGGATCAAGCCCCACATCGGGCTCTCTGCTCAGTGGGGAGCCTGCTACCCCCCCCCACCTGCCTCTCTGCCTACTTGTGATCTCTCTCTGTGTCAAATGAATAAATAAAAAAAATCTTTAAAAAAATAATTAAAATTATGATAAAAACAATTTTATGTCAACCTAAAAGTTTGTATATATTTATGGAGTTTTGCAAAATTTGGGGCAATAGAGGCAAAAATAATTTTTAAGCAAATTACAGATATATTTTTAAATATATACTTTCAAATGATCTCAAAAAAATAACCCAAAAGGTATGATCTTCAAAAAGACTGGAGGGATTATTCCAAAATAATAATGATTATAATTGGATTCTAGGAATAAACACTTCCCCTCTTTTGCTACTTATACATTTTTCCTCAATGACTTTATTATACATACTTATACTACTTTGCTATTATACATACTTATACTATATTGCTACTTATACATTTTTCCTAGATGACTTTATTATGTTGAATTACTCTTATAATATAAATATACTTAAGACATTTAGAAATAACTAGGTATAAATTTAAACCCAATGACCTCTGAGTAAATGCCCTAGTGATGTGGGAGACAAACGCAGAAGAAAAATGACTAAATTTCCTTACTACTTACAGCCCATTGTCAAGTCTTTGAAAGAGGGAGAGAGACATCCCTCTAGGGGCTCAACTGCCTGGGCAACAGACTATTTTAGACTTGACCCCCAGGATCCTGCAAGTCTACCTCAGCATACAAAAATTCCTTCGGAAACTTCCTTTATCTCCACCCCCAAGATAAGTGTTGGCAGTCATCTCCCAAGTGTATGACCCACCATACATCTGAAGGGTCTCATTGAGAAAGGGACAGGCAGGGCAAGGTAGGGAGAGGTAGGTAGGGGGCTACAGGATTAGGCTCACAGAAATCCCAGAAAGGCTGAGGTGTAACAAAACCAAAGATGAGGGAATAAACCAGACCACCCCACCCTGAGCCTCAGAGGTGGGGTCTTTTTATGGCAGTCACACTGTGACCAGACCCCAAAGAAGTAAGCCCTTAAACGTGTATCACCAGCTCTCACTCAAAACAACACATCACAACAATGATAAGGTCACAAGCTCCTGGGTCAGTTTCAAATAAAAGATTGTGGATGGAGGCCCACATTGGCAACCCAGTGAGGGACCCCGCTCACTCCTGAGAGCTCTTTCTATATCCTTGCTTAATAAAACTCTACTTTGTTTTCTCCGATCCAGTGAGACAAGAGCCTCACTCTTCCGCTTCACTAGAAGTCTTCTGAGGGGGCAAAGTGGACAAGTTTTAGTATTTCTATTTTGTAATAACCATATCAGCAGCTCCTTATCCCCCCCCCCCACTTTTTGTTGATTACAGGATTTGGGGCAGTGATGCCAATGACTGTTGTCTGTCAGTGAAGACGTTTTGGTGTTTGCCACACTTTCCCTTTTTATGCGACATAATCCATCCAAAACCAATGGGGAGTTTACAAAAATTTAAAGTCTGTCTCGTCCTTTCCTCAGCATCCTCCACAAAGCTCTAATATTCTTATCTCTTACCAAAGAAGTATGGCTCACAAGGCTAAATCACTGCTTAGCAGCCGGGTTAATCAGAATCTGGATCTGATCCAGTGCTCCGTTTCCCGAAGTCCTCCACCCAGAGTGAAAGAGGGAATGGGGAAGAGTGAGGACATTATGACCAACAAGTGAATGGGAGGAAATAATTACACAACAGGACTTCCAGGCCTGCAAATCTGGGATGTGAGGATTTAGCACTTCGTGGCAAAGGAAGAAGGACAACCAAAGCTTTGACAGGTTCTTCAAATGGGGTTGAGAGGCCAATAGCTCTGGGCATCAAGGCCAGAGGAATCCCAACAGAAAAGACTTTCATATCTTCTTTATCCATTTGTCTGTTGAAGGGCCTGGTGGTGGGTATAATGGAGGGCACGTAACACAGGGAGCACAGGGTGTGGTGCATAAACAATGAATCTTGCAACACTGAAAAAATAAAATTAAATTAAAAAAAAAAAGACTTTCAGGCTGTATGGGGAATAAAATGCTCAAGGGGAAATGGAAAAAGAGCAAACACTAGAGGGCATTGTATTTTCACATCTCTACTACTACATTGAGGACAAAGCCCTTGAACTCTGGAAAACCGTTGCATCAAATTTATAAAAAGTAAGATAACAAAGGAGGAGTTGTGGAAGAGATAATTCTTTTATGAGGTATAGGAGACATAGAATAGGTCAGTGAAGGAAGATTAAATCTGGTTGTGTTAGAGTAAAATGACTCCTTTGACACCATTTTCCTGTCCCCTAGTTAGCTCCACACGGTGTCATATTTCTGGTCTGAAAGTGTTAAGTGGGCTCAGGGGATTCTGTATTTGAACAGCTGTCTTTTCCCAAACAGGAAAGTCTGGTAACAACTTTCTTGTTTCTGAAAAGAGAGAATAAAAGATAGGGATATTGTAAAAGCAAGAAAATAAACCTTTGGCTTTGACGTGTAGACTGAGAGGACCATCATTTCGTCTCTGATTCCCCAGGTGGGGAGGGGGGGTCACAAAGGTCTGCAATTATGAGGGCTGGAGGGGCATCTGACTCTTACATCCGAATTCACAGGAACCACTTTTTCACTCCTCATCCAGTGAGGCTAGTCATTACAAAGCAACAGATAGGGAGAATGACACGTCCTCACAAATTATTGGAAGAAGGTTCATAATTTCCATAAGTAAGAATGTCACTTAGTACAGCAACACCAGCCAGTCACTTGGCCCCACATTCTCCCGCAGGTGACTCTGCTCATAAGAAGGAACATTCATGCTCAAGGCTATTGGAAGGAGACAATAAAAGGCTTTTTGAAAATCCCAAAAAATTTAAAAACCATTATCTAAACATTTTTTCCCAAACCCCTAGATGCACAATCCAAGAGGACGGTCTCTTAAATCCATGAAATCTGCCAACTGCCTTTCCCAGCTGTGGACTTATAATACCTCCTCTTGAGGAGACTCAAATATAGATATGTCTCCTTTCCAAATGCTACAGCTTTCTGAAACTCGCTATGACAGTCTCTCAGGAAAACTCTGCATCCTGTCTTTTCGGTGGTCCCATTATACCTGCATTATCTCTTGCTTCATGAGGTAGAAACAAATACATCATTCCTCACCAACATATGGTGTTTCTATGCCTCCAAATATTTCCCAAGTCTCATTGAAATACTAGGACCCAGGCTCTGCAAATAGATCAGTAGTCATTACCTACCTGATCCCTGAAGTCTCTGGGACGAGGGGGTCTGCTGTCTTCAAGCCCTGGGATCTTCAGATGGATTCCAGCTCCTTCCAGAAGCAGTTGCCAGGAGAACATGCTCTGTTCCAGCCAGCCTGGGAGATGTCGCAACCAGAAACTTCTCAACTCGAGGCAGATTAATCATGGCTTCAAATATGTCAGAGGCCGCCCAGGCAACCTTGTCAGGTCAGTTCTTCTGGGCATGACAAAAGAAGTATGAATGGACTAAAACCTTGCTCCTGCCAAGCCGGTCCCCAGGTTCTGTGCCTCAAGGGTCAGATGGGTTGGAAACTTCTCAGCAGAACACAGACTCTCCATCCAGAAAATAATTCCACCCAAGGATGGATGCCATGCCCAGTCATACAAGCATCTTCATAAAATGCCTCACTGCGCCCCCCCCCACCGCCACACCATTAGTTGCAACACCTGTAGTGCTATTCATTTCCAATTCCTGCCGTGGCTTTCCCAAATTTTCTCTACATTTTTACGTAAATTGAGTATTAGAACAGGCAAGAAACAGAGAAAGTGTATCCAAGTCTTTCAACGGAAGCCTAGAAACAGCGCGTCTCACTCAAGGTCTCCAGCCAGCTAACGCAGAAGCAGGGGCTTTTGCTCTCTCCAACCAGTGTCTTTCCTACTGGATGAGCAGCTCCTGGGTCTGCACTGGGGGGTGGGGGGTGGGGGGACTGGAGGGGTGTGGGATGTAACTTGAAGGGAGTATTAGACCTATGTGGAGTCCTGCTTTCTGTTTTCACAACTGGGAGGCTGCAGATCCAATCTGACAACACTCAACCAAGCAAACTTCTAAAACGATGCAAACACTAACATTTGACATGCTTGAAAGTCATCTGAAGAACAATGAAGAGTCTTCCCGAATTAGCTCCTGAGTTTTCCCCATTGATTCTGGCATCTCTGTGGCCACTCAGAGCACGGGACATGATTGTGAAGTCACAACACGACTTGGGGGGTAGCTCAGTCGGTTAAGCAGCCCACTCTTGATTTCAGCTCGGGTTGTGATCTCAGGGTTGTGAGATCGAGTCCTGAGTCAGGCTCTGTGCTCAATGGAGCGTCTGCTTGAGGAGTTTCTCTTTCCCTCTGCCTCTCTCCCCAACTCTTGTGCTTTCTTTCAAACAATTAAATAAATCTTCAGACAACAAACAAACAAAAAACCCAAACCCCACACACAAAAGCAGAACTTGCAGTTTTGTGGGGTCAGTTAGTCAGGACTGTGTGGCATGAGGCTGATTTCAATACCAACAAGTCTCTTTGGATTGTGCCTGTGAGTAATAAGATTGGACTCGATTTGATTAAAAATTGTATCAGCATTGGTTTTGCTTCCGTCCTGTAATAGTTTTGGCAGTTAATTAAAATGTTTTAGAGATTGATTTGTCTTATTAGAAAAATTTTATATCTCTATGTTTTTCATAGGCAGTTCCCCTTACAAAGTAACATGTTTTACCAGCCCACCATTTTGAGTCTTTGAGACGAAAAACGAAACCCACCGGAAAGATGGTTCATGTGTTGGCAATATAGAAACATCTGGAATCTAGTCCATGCTAGAAAATTAAATACTCTGAGGCAATAAGAAATGGAAAGGTGAAGTTTTCAAGTATTGGATTAAAGTATTTTAATTTTGAATTGAAGTTTTCAATGACTGCATTATTAAGCTACTTTACCTAGAGTTTTCTGCAGGGCACCCTTTACCCAAAGAAAATCCAAATCGTTATTGTTTGGAGACTTACAGTGAATGACTTATTCATCCACATAAGGGTGCTTTGTGGTTTCGTTTGTTCTTACTTAACTTGGACCTTTGTCTCTGATTCCTACTTCCACACAGCTGACCTCCATTCTACCATAACCTGTCATGTAACATGTCACTGTAAAGACTATAGTATAGCACCTTTCCATATGGTATTTCGTATTAAATCTCATCCCGTTTCTTACTTTTCTCTATGCTATGCTTATGAGCAGGACTGACGGCCTAACAGACGAGAGCCAGCGCAAAGCGACAACACAGGATGCTGTGCTGAAAAGCCATGAAGAATTTCAAGATGTAGGCAGCCGAGGAGTAAACAGTGTGAGAACATTCCAAGCACGGGGCCCTACGCTTTGCATATGTGACATAACTATCAAGTCAGCCCTGCTTGTGAGAACATAGCATGTTCCTGTCTGTACATTGGTTCGTTTTTAATTACCGTCCCACAGAATTCCACAGTATCTGTGTGTGTGTGGTTTTTTTTTAAAGATTTTATGTATTTATTTGACAGAAAGATAGAGAGCATAAGTAGGCAGGGAGGCAGGCAGAGGGAGAGGGAGAAGTAGGCTCCCCGCTGAGCCAGGACCCTGTTGCCGGGCTCGATTCCAGGTCCTCGGGATCATGACTTGAGCCAAAGGCAGGTGCTTAACCAACTGAGCCACCCAGGTGCCCCCGCGATATCTCTTTTTTAAGTATCCTGTCTCCCCTGAGTCAGACATACAATTTTATTTCTGCAAAATCCTCACTGTTAAAAACATTAGCATTTACACTCCCCATTATCAAATGTGTAAGAATTTCTTTGAGATCTATTCCTAGAAATGAGATCTTTTGGTCATACATCATACAGTTTGCTCAACTTTACTGTATGCTGCCAGACTGTTCTAGAACAGGCTGTGGGCTCCTATCCACAGTGCTGGAAGTACTCATTTATTTCTCTACCTCTTTTGCTAGCTGTGTGGATGTAAACCTCTCTGTCAACCTGTCATTTATCTATTCCTTTCATCTATGACTTGACTCAGTGAACAGAAGTCCAACTCTGTTTACATAGCTACTTTTACATGCATATCTGTGCTTTCGGGATCTTCTTTAAGCTTATTTCCCAACCCCTAGGTCACCAAGGCACAGGACAAAGCAGGACAAAGACGTTTTCCCTCTGTTTGGGGGTAGGGCCCATCTTACTCTGTTGCTTCTTCTGTGAGGGGTACGTGCTCTTTTAGGAACACTTCCTTCCTCTTTCATCATGATTTCTAAAAGCTCCAGGGCTTGGGACAGAGCAAGGGAAAGAAGAGGGTAATCCCTGCCTGACTCATGCTATAGGCTCATCCTGGTAGTGAGTGTGTGTCTATCTAGTAACCGTGCTCCAGGGGCTAGGGGGTGAGGGAAGTCTTAAAGGGATTGCAACATTCACAGTGGACAGGAGCTGGGTCCCCAGTCTGAACCCATTTTAAAATCCGGGCCTTCAGAGGGTTTTGAGCAAAATGAAAATACTCTGTATTGTACTATCCTGATAGTATACTGGATGCAAGTCATTACACATTTGCTGAAACTGCTAGAAACAAGACTGAACTCTAAAATAAACTGTGGATTTGTGGTGAGGACCGTATGTCAAAGCAGGTTCATCAGTTGTAACTGGACCGCTTTGGTCAGGGAATAGTGATGATGGGGAGACCAGCTACACACCTGTGGAGACGTGATAAATGGGAAATCTCGGTACCTTCCTCTTGATTTTGCTGTGAACCTAAAACTGAGCTAAAAACGTCGTCCTAAAAATAAAACAAAAATCTGTGCCTTTAAGCCGGAGCCAGGGATCTGGCATTGTTTCATCAATGAGATTCTACGCCTTGATGTGTGCCATGATGTTGTACTGACTTGTATGTTTTGGTTCATTGTCTTTGTGTACTCTCCCCTGGGGTTTGCATTGTTATGGGTTGGTAGGGACCTGAGGTATCTGTGAGATTCAAGATTTTTATTTTAGGGGATGTCATCCTCCAAAGGTGTGTGCTGAAGCCCTTTGGTATGTGCCTGTGTGTATAGGCACCTGCTATCTTGTGGGCTGGAGTAGGCTGGAGATTATGAGTCACAGGGAAACAGGGCCCACAGACAAAACAAACATCAAAACTCACTCCCTCTCCTGATGACTGCAGTAATTCATTAAGGCCTGTGGATTTTCCCAGGGAGGAGGGTGTTAAATTTGAAAAGACTAAAGAACTTACAGTATTTTGTTGAATCTAAGATGTCCTCATTCGTAAGTTGTAACTTTCTTTCTTTCTTTTTTTAAAGATTTTATTTATTCATTTGACAGACAGAGATCACAAGTAGGCAGAGAGGCAGGCAGAGGGGGAGGGGAAGCAGGCTCCCTGCTGAGCAGAGAGAGAAGAGAGAGAGCCCGACGGGGCTCAATCCCAGGACTCTGGGATCATGACCCGAGCCAAAGGCAGAGGCTTTAACCCACTGAGCCACCCAGGCGCCCCAGTTGTGACTTTCATTATATCATGTACTCCTAGGAAAGAGACACATCAGCCATACTCGTAAGACATTGATTGTAAGAAACATTCTGAGCACTGAGATATGAAAATGTAAAAAAAAAAAAGGCATTTTGAAATCCATGAAATATAGATTATAATTCAGCCACACTGAGCTAAATCACAAGGCTTAGACTGTAAGACCTTTGTAAGAATTTGCTTCACAAAAACACTTGCATGTTTTGATATATCATGAAGTGGAAGCACCCAGGATTCTGCAAGCCCCAAAGATTGCTTTTTAAATTTTTGTAGGGGCTGGAGCACCTGGGTGGCTCAGTGGGTTAAAGCCTCTGCTTTCAGCTCAGGTCATGATCCCAGGGTCCTGGGATCGAGCCCTGCATTGGGCTCCCTGCTGAGCAGGGAGCCTGCTTCCCCCTCTTTCTCTGCTTGCCTCTCTGCCTACTTGCGATCTCTCTCTGTCAAATAAATAAATAAAAATTTGTAGGGGCCTTAAAAGGCCATAGCTACTGGGAATAGGGTACTGAGACCAACGCTTTAACTCAAATTGTCACCTAAACCCTGTTCAGTAGATATTATAATATTCATTTTACAGGTGAGAAAACAATTCTAGAAGTTATAAATACTTAGAGAACTAGCTGGGTGGGGGGAGGGGACAAATAACAAGACTCCCCAAAACATTTAATTCCTAACACCAAATGCCCGAATTGCCCTATTATATAGATATTTGATATTTTGTTATAGGTCTCATAGTCGAAATGGTCATTTGTAGACAGTCCATATGTTTGAAATACAGAAAAAATTATCATTCAGCCCAAATGGTGTTTCTAAGTCAATGTTTAACTACATTTGTGTTATTATCCTATAAGCTGTATGTACAGACAGGAACAAGTCTGTCCATTTTATAAAATGGAAGAGGCAAAAAGAGAAAAGAATTCCTCTTCCACTCAAAATATTTTATCTGCAGACTAATTGTCTCTGGTGCCTATCTTTGCAAACAATTTGAGAATTCATATTTTTAAAGGAGGCCAGCATTACCCTAATACCAAAACCAGAAAAGGACATTACTACAAAAGAAAACTATAGGCCAATATTCTAGATGGATATAGATGCAAATATTCTCAACAAAGTATTGGCAAACTGAATTCAGTAGCACATTAAAAGGAATTTATCCCTGAGATGCAGGGATGGTTCAATATACACAAATTAATCAATGTGATAATACCACATTAACCTATGGTCATCTCAGTATATGCAGTAAAAACATCTGACAAAATTCAACATCCATTCACAATAAAAATACTTAGCAAAATAGGATTAGGAGGAACATGTTTCAACATAATAAAGGCCGTATATGACAGGCCCATAGTTAACACCATACTTAATGGGAAAAGGTTGAAAGCTTTTCCTCTAAGATCACAAAAAAGACAAGGATGCCTAACTTCCCCACTTCTATTCAACATAGTACTGGAAGTCCTGGACAGAGGAATCAGACAAGAAAAAGAAGTAAAAGGCATTGGAAGTGAAAAGGAAGAAGTATAGCTCTTTGTATTTGCAGATGACGTGTTTTTAATATATAAAATCATAGACTTGGGGCTCCTGGGTGGCTCAGTGGGTTAAGCCTCTGCCTTCGGCTCAGGTCATGATCCCAAGGTCCTGGGATCGAGCCCCGCATCGGGCTCTCTGCTCAACAGGGAGCCTGCTTCCTTCTCTTTCTCTCTCTCTCTTTGCCTGCCTCTCTGCCTACTTGTGATCTCTGTCTATCAAATAGATAAATAAGATCTTTAAAAAAATAAAAATAAATAAAATCATAGACTCAACCAAAAGGCTGTTAGATCTAATCAACAAATTCAGTGAAGTTGCAGGATACAAAATTAACATACAAAAAATAAATAGCATTTCTGTTCATTAACAATGAATTCTCTGAAAAATAAATGAATAAAAATAAAATCAACAACCTTTACAATAACATCAAAAACAATAAAATACTTAGGTATCAATCTAACAAAATAGGTAAAAGATCTCAACTCTGAAAACTATAAGACAATGATAAAATAAATCAAAGAAGACACAAATATATGGAAAAGTATCCCATGTTCAGGGACTGGAAGAAATAATATTGTTAAAATGTCAATACTGGCAAGAGCTATCTATAGATTCAATGTAACCCCTATCCAGATTCCAATGGTTTTTTGTAGAAATAGAAAAAAAAAATCTTAAAATTTATATGGAACCACAAAAGATCCCAAATAGCCAAAGCAATCCTAAGAAGGAAAGATCAATCATGCCATTTACATAGGAGGACCTTGAAGATATTATGCTCAGTGAAATAAGTCAGATGGAGAAAAGCAAATACTATATGATCTCACTTATGTGGAATGTAAGGGGAAAAAACCAGGCTCCTAGAAAAAGAGATCAGGGGGCGCCTGGGTGGCTCAGTGAGTTGTCTCTGCCTTCAGCTCAGATCATGATCTCAGGGTCCTGGGATCGAGCCCCGCATCAGGCTCTCTGCTCAGCAGGGAGTCTGCTTCCCCCCACCCCCCCCCCGCCTGCCTCTTTGCCTACTTGTGATCTCTTTCTCTAAAAAAAAAAAAAAAAAAAAGAGAGGGAGATCAGATTTGGGGTTAGCAGAGGTTGGGAGATAAGGGCAGAATTGAGAGAAGGTGATCCAATGATAACTTCCACTTAAAAGGTAAATAAACAGAGAGATATAATGTACAGCACGATAACTGTAGTTACTGCTGCTGTTTTACTTATTAGAAAGTTGTTAAGAGAATGAATCCAAGAGTTCTCATTATAAGGAGAGATTTTTTCCCCTCTTTTTTTCCATTTCTATTTATTGTACCTGTATGAGATGATGGGTATTACCTGAACTTACTATGACATCATTTCACAATATATGTAACACAAACCTTTATGTTGTATACCTGTTCATTCTTTTAGCTTCCTTTTATTTTATTTGGTTTAAATACTTGAAAGTACATTCAATTAGGTTTTATGAAATAAATTCCTTGTAAATTCCTGATTTCAGTTTCTTCTCCCTTTTCCCATAAGGGAGAAAGAAAAAAAATTTTAAAGAGTTTGAAAAACAGAAGAATGAACACCCATACTCAAAAACGAATTCTTGGGGCACCTGGGTGGCTCAGTGGGTAAAGCCTCTGTCTTCAGCTCCAGTCATGATCGAGCCCCGCATCAGGCTCTCTGCTCAGCAGGGAGCCTGCTTCCCCCACTTTCTCTGCCTGCCTCTTTGCCTACTTGTGATCTCTGTCTGTCAAATAAATAACATAAAATCTTTAAAAAAACTAATTCTTTGAGTAAAAATAACTGTATAAAATAGAAGAAAAGCAATATACAAGATTCAGAATAAGGAAGGGAATACAATTCTTTGTTCAGAGATAATTTAAAAACAAACTTAAGGGAATGTTCTAGAACATGGTGTTAGCATTTTCCAAAGTGTATAACTTAGAACGATAGTCCTACAGAAAGATTAAACAACAAAAGATTCAGAAAGGTGTAAGAACCCTTTATGTCATACTTAGAGATTCATAAGGCACGTTAGCTTTATGGATGCTTTTGGGTGAAATGGAAGCTTTATTGTGAAACATAAATGATTAACATTAAATCTAGAAGCAATAGAAAACCTGAATAGATCTTAGAAAAAATTTAAAAGGCAGTAAAATATCCCTTCGTGGAAAAGACATCATAGTTAAAGGAGTCGTAGATTACAGTTCTATCAAATCATTAAAGAACAGACAATTCCTAGGCTATCTAAACTATTACAGAGCATCAAGAAGATTTTTCTAATGCATCTGAATAGAATAACCTTCATAGAAAACAAAAGAATCAAAAAAAGTTAAAGGGAAGTACAGACCACGGTTATGTATAAATGGTGATACATCAACGTTAAATAAAAAATTAGCAAATATAATACACCACCATGGATTCCTTCTAGCTTGCAAAAGTATATAATATGACAAAAACTTTCACTATGAAAATGCATCTAAATGCCTAGACTTTTGAACACAGTAAAACTTTGTTTAAGATGTTTGGACAAAGAATTGTTCCCCAATGGGATCAGAATAATTGAGTAAATATTGGAACACAATAAAGTTAAATACTTACATCATTCCAAATCCCAAAAGAAAGTCCATGTAAATTAAGAATCTAGATGCAAAATATAATAATATCAAGTTGTAAGGAAATGTGGGTAAATATTTTTTATAATATTTGAGTGAGGGAGGGCTTTCTAAATGTGATACCAAAGGCAGGAATTATGACAATAAATCATTAATTAAGCCATGTAAAATTAGGTCTACATTCCTAAAAGCAGCATAAAGAATTTTCAAAAGCAATGAAGTTAGAAAAATATTTACAACTTATGGGATAGAGTTATTAATCTTTATATATAAGGAGTACTTCGGAACCAGCAAATAAAAGACAGTACGCGATTATCAGTGGCCTTGGTAGAGCCGATGGTTGAGGTCTGGGAGCCTGGTGAGGCTTACATGTGCAGTGTCGGTCAAGGACAAGGCCTGGGTCAGCAGGCATCTTGGGCCTTCCAGCCCAGAATTCTAGGGCCATTACACTGAACCAGCGAGGTTAGTGGAACAACCCCTTTTTATTTCTTACTGCTTTTATAAATCTGCCATACGGGGCTAATTTTTCCTGTCTGGATGAAAACTCGGGAAAATCCCACAATGTCTCCAAGAAGGACCGCAATTCAATCTGGATGTAAAATTAAAGTTTCTGCACCTTCTGAGCCCATGCTCCACCAGCCTGAGATCAAAAGTCTGTTTAGGAAAGGGAGTATGTTGGCTCACACACACTCTCTCTGGGTGTTTCTAACCTTTCTCTTGGAGTTCTCAAACTTTGGTTTCTGGTCCCTATAAGATGGGACACAGAAGATAAAAGGGGAGCAAGTGCTTACCACTTGTCCTATTGTATCTTACTACATGGCCTGATTATATTGAAAACTGACTCTCTTGTGGGATTCTTTGGAGAAGCCTGTCTGTAGCTCCTTGGACAGGGGACTCCCAACTTTATTGCAGACGCTCACTCATCCGGCAGCTCCAAGTTATTTGGTGATACTTCCGGCCTCTTCCTGCTGATGGTTCTTGGTCTTCCAGGCAGTCCTCTAGATAAAAGACAAGCATACAGGGACTGCCTCTCCCAGGCCCCATCTAGCCCACTTTAGCTTAGAAAGCAGCCACACAAGGCATTCCTCCATCCTTAGCTTTGCAGTGGAGTCAGACACCAGGTTGCTGATTCCCAAAGTGCAGGGTATATGCATTATGTGCTCCAAGTCCTTTTGGCCTGAACTGAAGGGCAAGCAGGTGCCTCCGTGACCCTGGGAAGAGGGCGAATCCAGAAGGAGAGGAAGCGGTGGGATTCAGAGCGCGGTAATACATTTCTCTAAAACCCACCCCTGAAATTCACAATCTCTGACCTTTTGAGAACTTTGAGGCTGTGTTGGAGGCCGTCACCAAGAGGACATGACCCCTGGTTGACCCCCAAGCTGGACCCAAGCTGGACCCAGCACCCAGAGGCTCCTCACCTCCTCTTGTCCCCGAAACATGTGCTCCGCTCTCCTTCTCTGCTCTGGAAGCAGCCCAGGAGCAGAGCCCAGCAGAGTTCATGTTCAGCCCGTGGGACTGCGTACTTACATGCAATCCAGGTAAACCCTCTACAGCAACTTTTAAGATTCTTAAAATCATCTGTGGAGATCTACCAAACTTGAAAAAGTTAAATTTCTTGGCTTATTAAGTCTGCAACCCACCACCCCAGGGGCTCACACCCTGAGAGCAGGCTACAAACTGCTGTCAGGACAGGCATGTAGAAAATTTTGTCCCCTAAAAGGGATGCGGCCGAAATATCAACAAAGAGGCATTATGCTTCCAGAAAAATCTCAGGGAAGAGCACTGCAGGCAATAGTAGAAGCTGTTGGACTGGGCTCTGAAGGAAAGAGGTGAAGGGATTCCACTGGTTCCCATCAAAGTTGGGGATCGTCCTCCCAGAAGAGGGAGTCACCAAAGTAGTTGTAGATGGCCAGGATCATTTCTTCTTGAGAGGGGGATCCTCTTGCCAAGTATGGAGATGTAGTAACTCACTACCAAGATGGTCTCACATGAAGCTTGCCCCTTCCACTGAATTCTGAGATCTGTCATCAGGTGGACAGGTCCATGTCTCTCTTTTATAATAAGTGAATGACATCCAAAAAGCAAACAAAACCACTCCTGCCGCCCGCCAATCTGTAGCAGTCTCTCCTTGTCCTCTGTGGAGGGGCCAGTTCATGAAACAACAATCTAAGAGTCAAATGATTTCTCCTACCTTTAGTGCAGGTCCTGCCTGGGATTCTAGCCCTCCATTCAGGAGTATTAGGTCTCAGTAGAAGTTTCCATTTTAATGTCCCCTACAGCTATAACACATCTAAGAATTTATTAGTTAATTTTAGCCCACTGAAACCCATCTTGGAATTCTGACCTCCAGAACCCTAAGGTAGTAAATTTGTGTTGTGTGAAGCCATTAGGTTTGTGGTATCTAGCAGTGGGTTAAACTAACACATAATTCATATGTTTGTGTGCTTCTCCCACGAGATTGTGAGCTCCTTAAGGGTATGGCTATTGTTTCATTTGAGTGTAGTAAAGTATAAAAGCAGGAATATATACAATGTTAAAGTTTGCCCTCTTTGGAGCACCTGGGTGGCTCAGTCATTAAGCACCTGCTTTTGGCTCAGGTCATGATCCCAGAGTCCCGGGAACGAGCCCCATATCGGGCTTCCTGCTCGGCGGGAATCCTGCTTCTTTCTCTCCCACTCCCACTGCTTGTGTTCCCTCTTTCGCTGTGACTCTCTCTGTCAAATAAATTTTTTAAAAAATCTTTAAAAAAAAGTTTGCCCTCTTTGAGTTTATTAAAGAGAGCAGTTACATAGGTATCTGGCGCGTTGACAATAATTTCAGTTTTTTGAAGTGCCAATAAAAATTGTTGGTCACTTTTCTTTCATTAATTACTTGCATGTAAATTTTACATCAAAGGAGAAGTTTGTTTCCCAATTCGATGGACAGTCCTATTAAACTTTAACTTAACTCTCTTCTCTGTCTATGTTCAATCAGAGGCTTCACAAAACTTCATAGAACCACAGTGTTTAGGGCTTATGGGGTCCTCAGAGATTAAGTATCCATATAGTTCTTTATTTCAAGTGTAACTTCTAAGAAGTTACAATAACTGAAAGTTTGTGTCAGAGCTAAGGCTACAACTGATTTCAGGTTTGTTCTTAGTTTTATTCAATTACATCTCCCATAACTGAAAGTCACAAGGGATATTACATGTACGTATCACTGTATGCAGACATGCACACACACAGAATCCTCAGAGACCATTAAACAGATTCTGGAGATATGGAAACATATCTCCGAGGGACCATTTTTCTCCCAGCCAACTGCAGGCGTGCAGGTGATGCAAGAGAACTTGTCTCTTTCTTCTCATGTCGGGTCTGGATGTGGAATGTTAGATTTGTTGTGTTTTATAGCTCACACATGTGGCACGTATTCTCTTGAATTTATCAAATATTATAGGATATTTTTGAAAGAGATTTACTCATTTAGAGACTTATAAACTTAGTGGTAGAAATTTGAAATGTGCATAAGTAACTATAACAAAACTCATAAAGCCACTTTTGCTGTTGTTTTGATAAGTACAATCTACAGTTGCTCAACGGACGTGAGGTCCTTCAAAACTCTGGGTATACCTGATTGTGAACAACCACCCTTTGAAGCAGAAATTCATCTTGTGATTATCGGGTGTCCATTGTATTAGTTGAATTTAGGCATCTTTGTGATGAAGGTTTTCTTTTTTTAAAATTATTTTTTATTATGTTATGTTAGTCACCATATAGTACATCATCAGTTCTTGATGCAGTGTTCCAAGATTCACTGTTTACGTATAACACCCAGTGCTCTGTGCAATATGTGCCCTCCTTAATACCCATCACTGGCCTAACCCATCCTTCCACCCTCTTCCTGTCTAAAACCCTTTGTTTCCCAGAGTCCACAGTCTCTCATGGTTCATCCCCCTCTCTGACTCCCCCCTTTCATTTTTCCCTCCCTTCTCCTAATGTCCTCCGTGTTATTCCTTATGCTCCACAAGTAAGTGAAACCATATGATAATTGACTCTCTCTGCTTGACTTATTTCACTCAGCATAATCCCCTCCAGGTCCATCCATGTTGATGCAAAAGTTGGGTATTCATCCTTTCTGATGGCTGAGTAATATTCCATTGTATATGTGGACCACATCTTCTTTATCCATTCGTCTGGTTTTCATTTCAAAAGTGATTGTGGAGTCCAAGCTATAAGTCGCTTTGCCACCACAGAGGCAGGGGTTGATCATGGAAACCAAGTGCTCTGAAAGGAATGTTCTGAACACAGCAGTATGTGGACAACTTCAAGCTTCTGGGGTGACGTGTCGATTAGTCTGCACAAAGGTAATGGGCTAGGGCAGCAAGAATAACTAGTTCTTTCCTTCTTTCCTCTAGTATTTGGCAAATAGAATGGGGAGAACCAATTTATCCAGACCTTGAATGGCAATAAATTATGCCTATGAAACAGTGCTTCCTTCTGCTTCAGTGTCAATTTAACTCAGTTAAACTTAATTTAACTCAGCATAACTCTCTGCCAGACAAGTAAATGAAAGCACAAGTTTGATAGAACTGTGCTTCTCAAACTTTAATGTGTTACAGATCTGATTCTGTAAAAGGTAGACTCTGATTCGGATAGTGTGGGTGAAATCTGAGATTCTCCATTTCTAACAAGCTACCGAGAATGTGACCCAGGCTTCGAGTAGTAAGGCTAGGGGGAAGGCAGTAAGGTTTGGGAAAACGTGCCTAGATTCAAATTTAGATTCTGTTGCTTAAGCAAGATCCATTTGGTGTCTTTTCTGCTTTATTTTGTTCTTGTGTTTTGGTAATGAAGACAATTATGGTCATTACGATGCTCTTTTATGGGACGTCAACTGTGGGTGAGGCACCGTGCTGAGTTTTTGACCTATATATTTTAATCCTCACCATAATCCCTACAAAGTCTGAATGATTGCCGTCATGAACAGACTGAAAAACAAACTGTGCTTGAAGAGGTCAAGTAATTTACTAAAAGCCACTCACCAGGCAGGGGTGGGAGTTGCACTCTCTGCCCAGTAGACTCTTCATTTGTTCAGGCTGTGAGGATGAAAGTAAGTGTGATGAGGAGCCCAGGTGTATAGGATTGTGCTTGATGTTTAGTAAGTGTTAAATAAATGTCAGTCTCCCCTCTCCTCTTTGGGAAGGGTGTAGATATCATCATGTGTTGACAAGAATTGGGAGACGGGGAATTCTGGGAATCCCATATTTTTCCTTCCTACTAGATCCACTCCATCCTCCCAGAAGTCATTGCAGTTGGTGGCCATAGGCCCTCATGGTCCAGTTCCCGTGGATCTGCTGAGAGTAGTCACCAAAGGGACCCCAGTCCAGCAAACTTCCTCCCTCCCACATAATCCTTCAGTAGAACAATGGCTGACACTTCCTCCACTCAGCCCACATGTCTTAATCCTCTCCAATTGCCCAAACCCCCTTTTATTTCTGACCAGCAGCAAGACCACTGTCAGGCGCTCTGCACCTCCCTTTGTGTTGCCTGAAGCTGGGTGGAGGGAGGAGAGGCTCCAGGAGGCAGGAAATGATCACGAGTGTGTTTTTATTTGTTGATAATCAACGCAAATGCAATTTCTTTGGGGCCTGCTCCCTATGTCTACAATCAACATCCTGGACTAGAGTCTCTGTGTTTTACCAAACTCTCTAGGAGACTGTGGTGTAGACTGAAGTCTGAGAAGCTCTGCTATAAAGCATCATTTTCATAGGAAAATGTGTTGCAAATTCCAAATGAACCATTCAGAAATCAGCATTCAGAGATGGTCCATTATTAGTGTAGGCACTGCTGGCTTTATGAAGGGAAGAACTAATCCCTTCTTTAAGGTAGAGGGCTGTGGATGCTGTCTCCAAGTGCCAGATCAGATGGTAAAGCCTCCCTTCCACCTCTCCCAACCTCAAGAGAATGATCTAGCTGACATCCTTGGTCAACATAAGGTTTCCATGCACATCTGATTTATATATATAAATGAAATTGTAGGATGTACAGAAATGTTAAGTTTGACTTTTTTCCCCAGAATTTAGTTTTTTTCCTGCCTCAGTACCCTCCTTCAGCAATTAATTTTACTTTCCTAATGCCTATATGCAGAAGGACAGACTATTAGTAGGGTTCATGAAAACGCACTTGCTTCTTTCTGTTTTTGCTCTGTTTTCAGCTTAGTTCAATTAGCCCAATGGTTAGGTACCACTTCCTACCCAAACCTGACTGATCAAAGGAAAATTTAGATCTTCAGGTTCGTGTATTCTTGAAGCATTCAGTACAGGCTTTATCACACATTACATTCACTGGTTATTGATTAATAGAGGAAGTGCTTGAGGTTTATTTTAGAAAGCAAATTGCTCAATGCGAAAGAAAAGCTCTCAGAATAGGAGAATAATGAAATGATTACATGCAACAACAAACAAAAAGAAAAAAATATGACAAACAAAAAGAAAAAAATATGCTTTATTTTACTTCACTGCAGTTAATATCGCTCCCTGTTCCTGCTCCTGAGGGCAATATATACACTCATAAATAGGGTGGTGGGGGACTGTATTCTAGAAGATAGATCAGAATCCCTGAACGTCAGGGGAATATCATTTGGAAAAAACCCCACAAGTGATTTTGTAACTCCTAGGTTGATGATCACAGCTCTGCCCCAGCAATAACTCATGAGATATATACTAGAATCGAATAAAATCTAATTCATGTTACCCACAAAGTCATAAAATTCCATTTCTTGGGTAAGAAATGAGAGAGACCTATATATAGGAAATTACATACTTTTACTCAGGGACAAGGAAGACAACTTGAACAGATGTCCAGAAACACTATTTTGAAGATTCTACTTGAAAAATTATCAATATTTTAAGAATTATTGAAAAGTCTTTTTTTTTTTAAAGATTTTATTAATTTGACAGAGAGAGACACAGTAAGAGAGAGAACACAAGCAGGGGGAGTGGGAGAGGGAGAAGCAGGCTTCCTGCCAAACAGGGAGCCTGATGTAGGGCTCAATACTGGGACCTGGGGATCATGACCTGAGCCAGAGGCAGACACTTAACAACTGAGCCACCCTGGCACCCTATGAATTATTGAAAAGTTTTAACATGGATTTAATAAAAATCCCAGCAATTATTTTTGGAAACTTACTGAAAGTATAAATTCTACTAAGACTAAAAGGATAAGACTATTTGAGAATATTTAAGACTAATTAGTTAAAAATATTCAAATGAGAGTAACAAGATGGGTCTTACCCATCTTGAATTGAACTTGAGATGATAGAAAGCCTATCAGAAATGGACGTCATTAGTCATGAATTGAAATCTGGATTCAGTCCAGGTTCTAAAGCCTGTGTTCTACTATTCTTAAAAAAAAAAATGATAAAGAATAAACAGTGGGAAAAAATATTTTGTTTGTTTTAGGATTTTACTTATTTGTCAGAGAAAGAGAGAGACAACAAGCAGGGGGAGCCTTAGGCAGAGCAGGTAGAGGGAGAAGCAGGCTCCCTGCTGAGCAAGGAGCCCGATGCGGGGCTTGATCCCAGAACCCAGGGACCATGACCTGAGCTAAAAGGAGATGCTTAACTGACTGAGCCACCCAGGCATCCCAAGTGAGAAAAAATTCTCATCAGCTTGTGTTTATATCTTCTGAACAAACCAACCATGGCTTTAAGATCAGTAAGTATTTTCAAGTATTTTAATGGTCAAAGTTCTCTTATTAAGAGCTCAATTGTTTTTGGTAGGCACTGAGTTCAGCTTTCAAATCCAAGAGCTCTATCCTGGACCATTTTCAAGGAGCACCTAAGAGACAATTTTGAATGAGAACATTCACTTAATACCTTGAGAACACACACGAATGACCTTGGTTTGGTGTCTTCCTTCAGGATGAATGGCAGACAATATGCTTTTCAAGCAACCACCTTACTGCATCCTTCATGACCAGAGCTCCTCTGGACAGAAGCATCTTTCTGATTCCACCGTACTATGCATTCTTTCAGTGTAAGAGAGATTCCAGAAACAGCTTTTGGTAGTCAATGAGGTTAGTTAGCTCATTTGGAGGTGGTATAAATGAAATCAAATCCCGACATGGAAAAAGGAGTAACCAAATAAGACCGGGAAGAAAAACCTCCCCATCACATACTAACTATTCTTGAAGGCATACCTTGATATTTTGATAGGAGGGTGGAAATTCAGAGAATGGCAACACCTTCTTGAATTTTTCCTATCACAATGAAAAAAGACCTTTTCAAGAGAAATTCAGAAATAAACCTGTTTCTGACTTAGGAAGTAAGTAAGCCCTCTGTTGGGTTAAGTCAACAGCTAGAAGGTGTGAGAGGCTCCTTATGTAGCATTTGGTCAGGAGAGATGGAGTCACAAAAAAGGAGCCTTAGGTATTCCAGCCCTGGTGTGAGGTTGAGGATGGGAGCTTTGTGGTGTGGACGTGGTGTGAGAGGAGATGATTCTTGGGAGGGACTGAGGGGTGGAATTGGATTAGGGGTATAGTGCTTGGATAGACTGAGTTTAACATGGCCATTTAGGGAAAGGAGATAATCATTAAAAGGTAAAATGGGGATATAAATTGGATATACTTTATTGTCTTGGAGGAAACAGATTGCACTCGACAGAAAAGGAATCAATAGAAAGTATTCTCAAGGATAAATTACATTATTGGGATTGGGGGATACCATCAGTAAACATATGGGCATAAAGAAATAAGAAAACAGGAAGGAAACTGGTGTAGATAGAGTCTTTTTGTTTTTTTTT